>JASTWP010003324.1:0-26104 GCA_030770255.1 Temnothorax ravouxi
TACTTTATTACCCCAAAGGGGCCTCAAAGGGCGTTTTTCAGGAACGTACCCAAACCTTTACAATAAACTCGCTAATGTTTTCTTATGTAATAGTTTATACGAGAAATTTTAAAGTTTTATTATATAATAAAGAATCAATAGGATATATTTTTGTATTAAAAATATTACCGAAAAGATATTTAAGTGATATACTTTCGAAAAATAGATATTTAATTTTATACTTCGTAAATTATTTTAAAATTGCTGGAAAATTATAGTAGCCTGAACATTTTTTTTTCATAAGAACATGATGTTGGATAATTTTGTAAATTGATAAAAAAATTTATTATTGAGAAATAATGCTACTATATCTTGTGTATCAGCAAAATTGCCGATAATTTTACTTTAGCGTCGTTCAAACGTCGGCCTTAAAGACGGCACTCATAGTCGTTTGAAGATACAGCTTTTACAGTTCGATAGGACCGTAAGAACTCACTCTCCTAATTACGAGCGGTATCCTTGCGACGAGTATCACTTATCTTTCTAGTAGTACCTTCCTATCTTTCTTTACTTCGGGCCAAGATTAGCTCGGGCCTCTGACAGGTTTCACCACGCTTCACGGCACAATGGTCGCTTCAATGGGGAGGTGGACTGACGTTACTGATCATGTTAGCCGATCGCTATAATGGACGAACATCCACGTAACGAAATGGATCAGAGCTGTGATCACTGATCAGAGAGAAGGGCCCGGCGAAAGGAATCTCTTGAGTTTTTTGCGAGGCCGCTTCCCAGGACTTTGCGCCGCTTCTCGCGCTCGGCCTTGCGCCGCGCCATCCTCAATTCTGAGTGATTCTCCGCATTTTATTCCTTCGGGTATCACTTGTGTCGCGATTAAACGATGAAGTGACTCTTTACGCGGACATTTTGTTCTTTCCGCGTAATATTAAATTGAAAAAGAGAGATGCAATTGGAAATTATTAATAATTAATAATTAAATTAACATATATTAGATTCGCACATATGTGTCGTCGCATCTATCCACACTGTATTCATACTTGCTAAATTCATGGTTCAATTTATTTATAAATTCTATTTATATTATTGAGTTGTTTTTCTTTAAATTATTAACAATATCCAGTGATAAAAATAACGATTATTAAAAGTCTCGAAAAAAAGGAATATCGAAACTTTTCTAGCCGAATAGGCTAAAGGACATTGTACCTATTGTTTCAATATTCACGAGCATCAATATATCTTGAAATAACGAATATATAACGAATGTTAAATTAAATATAAAAAACTAATGACAGTACAGTTAAACGTATGAAATTTATCTAGTTGCAGCCAATAGATTTATCTTTTTTAATAAATAAAAATATTTGTTTTAATATATACACTGCAAGTTATTCTATTTTTATAGATTTATAAAGATACGTACATTTATTTAGAAAGATAAAGTTCCATATAAGATACATAAATTTATCGTACATACAAAGATCTGTTTATATTTTATCTATTTTACTAATAAATAATTCTATAATAATAATAATAATAATAAAATTATGAAAGTGTAAATGTTATTATACGTTAACTCTGTTTCTCTAGCTAAATCAATCAATATGATTAGATATATTTTTTTCTTAACGAAAAGAGATATGTGAAATATTAAAATTTAGATATATTTTTAAAGATTTTAGTTTAAGTTGCGATTTAATATAAAGCAATTAGGAAATTAATCTCATTTTTATCTGTTCAGGTGCTTGCGACGAGCACGAATATAGACTGACGAAGTACTTGCTGGATGGATATGACGCCGGTGTGAGGCCAGCTAAAAATTCGTCCCAGCCTCTGGTCGTGGTTTTTGGACTCTCTCTTCATCATATTATCGACGTCGTGAGTATTCAAACATTAAATAATCTTAATGATTAATATACGGTACGAGAGAGTGAGAGAGAGAGAACCACATACGTATTTTATAAGCGACCAAAATATTGACGACGGTTGTAAAACAGAAATATTAGCAGAAATTCCAACAATTTCTCGAAATTCTTACAGTTCAACGACGATCGAAATGTATTAAAGAACTGTTGGCTGCACGAAATCCCTCTCTAAATAAGGCGAGGCCGAGCGAAAACGCGTGGAATTTCTTCAAAAATGTTTTCATATTCTTTCGTTTGCTACTATTGAGATTGTACATCCATTCGAGGAATCCCGCGGAGACACTACATTGTTGTTATTCTTTATATAGCATAATAAAAATAAGCACATGAGAAAATATTTCCTTGTATAAACGAGATAACGGTGACGCGTGACGTAATCAATCCGAAAAAATGCGTCTCTCCTCTCAACGAATTTCACAGAATAAGAAATAATTTAAATACAAGAGAGAAAAAATATGAAAACGCGCGATTGCTCGGTTTTTAAGCGATATACTTGCATTCGCGTCTATCGATTTTTTTTGCTATCGACTTTTATCAGCGCTTTGGCATTCAAACAGAATTCTCAAGTAAACGGATTTGATCTTTAATAAAATAAATTCCTGCCCGTGCGGCTGAAAAAAATTCCCTGCACCGAAACAAACGGTGGAAATAACGTTTGGAATTCACTGATCGTAAAGAATAAACAAATTTTATTATATTTTTATTTGAAGACTCATAAAACTGCTGATATAATAACATTATTCACCGCTTTTTCGTGCGACGATACACGAGCATGCAAAAAATATAATTATAATATTCAGTCCACATAAAAATTGCTAAATTAATCAAGTTGCTAAATTTTATCAATTTTTCATTAGTTTTCCTTTTTATCTGATTTACCTCTATCCTCTATATCTCGCGAGATTTTCGAGTCTTCCCTTAGATTTATCACGGGACACGAGGTAAAATTGAGAAAAATGCGTATCGTAACGAAAATGGAAACACCGCGACCGTGACGGGATCCCCGGTGGTAATCGGAGATACCCGAGATAAATTGGCGTGAGAATAAGTAAGCCGGTGGGAAAGTTTCAAGGCATTTGTTTCGCGTATGGCAGTAACGAGAGCAACCTTTAGCGCAACGTAACCGACCGGTCACCCCAGGGAGGCCTGAGACCGTCTAACGAGAGCTCTCGTTACATCTATCGCGCAATATACGGTCGATCATCCGGCTCGTCTCTCCCCTTCCCGTTTCTTTTCGTTTGATAATATTGATGATAATGCAATATCACGCGGTTTCCCCATCGAGTCGAGTCTCGTCAACCGCTGAATCTTTCGTTGTTCATGAAACAAACGGAGATAATTGAGTAATAACCGAGAGGACTTTGCGCGAATCCTATTTCCTCTCATTCGGAAAATTTATCGTTATATTAAATATAACATTTTTATTATAAGTTGTATATATTTGCAAAGCAAAAGAGAATCTTACAGAAATGTTGGCAAAGTTTGCACATATCATTATAAGTCGCTCGAAAGATGACCCCATTATCCAGCTGCAATTAATGATTTGTATTCATTTCATTCGGGGACTATACATTTTTATATGGACAGATGCCACGCAACTTTAAATTCGTGAAATCGCGATTGCTCGTCAAACTACAAATTCCTACCGCTTAAATTCTCAACATACCTAAGGCCTACAATTGAAACATTATAAGTACATAGTTTCACGATAGTATCTTCGTTACACCAATGCGCTATTGGATTACACATTCCGTTAATTTTACATAGTATCTGGTCTCAAGATGATACATGGAGATGGATGTCAAACATTAATTGTATAAGTGAGAATAATATAGCTCCTTCGCGGAGACTATATTACTCCGTACATTATTCATCTTCTTTTATCATCACGGTAATAACTACTCAGATAAACTAAAAATTCACTAAATTGTCCAGAAAGGAATTATTAAGGTAGTTCGATGATGAAAGGCCGAAGTCAAAACAATGTTTATAATTTTTTTATTTTTATAATTATAAAAAAATTGAATAACGCATCGCAAAGCTTCGTAACGACGTAAAAAGATTATTTTGTAAATAATTTTTACGTTGTAGAATAATATTTTGCCTGAAATAGATTAAATAAATAAGTGTGTGTTAACGCGTCGCTTGACTAGTTTTCAACTTTAATTATTAATTTAAAAAAAACTGTACGGTGGATCGTGTTCACCTTCAACTATAAGCTTCCTCACAGTATCCTCTTTCCATCGATATATATTGTTCAGACATTTTTGGCAAAAGATTTTTCGCAAACTCGTGTTATTCATAAGAAAATAACCTCTTTTCCTCTTAGACCAATGTTAAAATCATTAAAATCACCTAATTTTAAAATTAAATATCTTGAGAACGGGACGGTGAATTATCTTTTTTCTGGGCTTAATCGATTCAGGAGAGTTCCTTTTTTCGATATAAAAAATAAAACCTATCACTTTTGGCAAAAGTCGTTCATCATCGAACTACCTTAAATAATTTTTCTTTTGTTAAACGGGAAGAAAAGTATTAAAAGTTTAACAAGAATATCAGTGAATAATTGTTTGTCTGACTTGCAAATCTATAATAATTAAAAATATTGCCTCTTCTCATTTCCGAAAGAGAATAAACGAGTTATAATAACGATTAAGATATAATAATTATAATTAAAGGTTAATACCACAAATTTAGTTTCAATAATTATTTATCGATGCAACTGGTGCTTTAATGAGCGATTTAAGGATATGATATGTATCGTAATGTTACTGGTGCTACTTTAATTAAAGGAATCCAATCTTGAGATGTCAAGCGCAGGTGATCTCTTAAAAGTTCACAAGGATTATAGAGCGAGTCGGTGGGTAAAGGTCTTGAGGAAAACAGCGCGCACCGAAACCTTTGAATATTTATGCTCTGCGTACAAAATGACGAGATCTAAGTAATTATGAAAAATTCTTGCATCGATTAAACGTCAATCTCTGTCGAGATAGCGTTCACCGCGGAATTCGTAAGGTTCCGGGTTTCGCACGGTTGCGGTGGCCAATTAAATGCCGCGGAACTGCTTCATATAATTTTACAATTGACGTTAATTAAGCGTCTTAAACTGTTATAGCAAAAGTAAGAAAAAATCTGCGGGCAAGAGTAACGTTTGACATTTCATTTTCCTTGAAGCGGAAAGATATAATGGATTGTTTCTATCGAACGAATTGCGAAACGTATTTCGGAAAAATAAATTGAAACTGGTCAACGGATTATAATAAGAGAATCTGAGCTAATTATTTAGTTTATAAAAAAGATCTACATAGAACATTAATATAAGTTAAATAATTTTAGTTGATCAACATTGCACTTTTTTACCTAATTCTATTCATTTTTAATTGTCGTGTTTATAAGATTATCAAAAGTTCCAATAAAACTAATTGATTTTAAAATATTTTATTAGTTTCATTTGCATTTATATTTTATTTTTATTTGAGGATAAAGCGTTGAATTTATTAAAATTGATTGCGAGAATAATATTACTATACGACGTGGCTTTAAAACTGTTTCGGATTTTGTGAGAGATTGCTCATATTTTTTATAACTAGAAAAATATATATTGCCTGTTTGTCGACCATATCGTCGACAATTCGTGTTTCGTTGTTATATATATAAACTCCAATTAATCACACAGGTCAGTTCCAACGACCTCCTTTAGAGAGCAGTCTTTTTAAGAGTAACAAATTAAATATTTCACGATAAATTAGTTACAAATTATAAAATTTCTTTCCGGGAAAGATCTTCCGTTGTACGTGTACAGAAATAAGCTACTGATTAAGTAAATAAATGTCTAATTTATTTCTTCAAGTAAATCGTGTTCCGCGAAAAGATAAATAGATAAGCGAAAGAAGCGCATTATCGGAAAAATAAATTAAATTTCACGTTAAAACAAATAAATAATTCGCGCGCGGCATTTATATTTATATAAACGAATTTATTACCGTTTGTATACGAAGACCGTTTTGCTTTATGTTTTTTTACGTCTCACGGCTTTATATTATTTATTCCAGGATGAAAAGAACCAGATACTCACGACCAACTGTTGGGTTACGCAAATTTGGACCGATCATCATTTGAAATGGAATGCCTCGGAATTCGCTGGAATTCGAGTAATCCGCGTTCCATACAATCGTGTCTGGCGACCTGACACGATTTTGTATAACAAGTGAGCATTCATCTCGAATCGGGGAATGAGCTTTTTCGCGAAGTTTTCAACGCTGTTGCAAGTTAAAAATGTATACCGCAAGAAAAAAGTTCATGCATTCAACCGGCGGGGATATTAAAAAATTCCACAAATTGAAGTAGTGATTTATATACATCCACCTGAGATCTCCCGAGATGTCCGAGATCCTGCTATTCTTTTGAAGACTTCTTTCGATCCCTTGCGGGATACTTTGCGGCGATACGCGCATAAAGTAAAGTCTGAAGGTGATCCTGAACAAAATAAGTATGATTGAAAGGAAAAGCTCGCGAGTAATTTTAGAAATTAACAATTTTCAGTGTCGGTAGAATAATAAAACAGAAAGAAAATAAAGACGAGAGAAAAATAATTTAGGATAAATTTAAAAGCATTATAGAGAAGATAAAACATAATTTCCTAAATCGAATAGTACCTATAATTTCTTAAATAGAGGAACGGAATAGAGTTCAAAGCTGTTCGAAATAAAAAAAAGAAATTTATATATCTCGTCGCGGTTTCAATTTTCTGGTTACAGTGCGGATCCACAATATAGTTCAGCGGTCATCAATACAAACGTGATCGTCAGTCATACGGGCGAGGTGGTCTGGCTAAGCCACGGTATCTTTCGCAGCAGCTGCGACATAAATGTAGAGTTCTTTCCCTTTGACGAGCAACGATGTGCCCTGAAATGGGCCTCCTGGACGTACGACGGGTACCAAGTAAGATTCACATTCTATACGCCTTGCATTTTATCTCGCACATTTGGATCTTCACTCGTTCGAATGCAAATTATGAAAGTTTTACATTTGCATAATTGAATATCCAATTTTTAACAGAACAGGTCGCTGCGCTGCGTATCAAAAATTTTTCTCTTAAAAAGATAAAGTTCGAACTTTGTTCTGTTAAAATAAATTATTCAACGATGTAAATTGTGAAAATTTGCAAAATTTGCGCGGCAAAAGTGTCTTCTATCGCAATCAACTGAGATTTGGATAACGCGATTTAAAGTCCCTCTTATAATCATGACATGAATCTCGGGTTAAAACGCAATCAGGTATAAAAAAAAACCTTACGAGTGAGATAACACTTGAAATAAAGTTTCAAATCTTGAGATATAGATAGTTACATTTTGATTAAACATTTTGTGTGTGTCAATCACGCGATTCACGCGCACTTTACTATTAATTGTGTATCGAGATCGCGATGGAAATATTCAGCAATAACCTTGCTCACCGCACAAACACCAAAAGATCGTGCATCAGACGCATAAAATATAGGTGATCCTCGAGTAACATGTTACTTGAATTGCATGGAGTTTTGAATAGGATAGTAAAAATTTGTAACAATCCTACTTTTTAAAAGTTTTTTCGAAATAATTTCTTGGAACCAAATATCCAGTTTTATATAAATCTTGAATTGCACGGTTTCCGTTAACGGAACGTGATCTCCAAAATTGTACGAATTCTAAGTCTCGAATAACACGGTTTTACCCTTACACTCAAATATTTACATACACTTACATATAATAAACTCGACTAATAACAAATCTCTTGCTTCCTAACTAATACTTTCCTATGTCTCCCTACCGAACTCATCACACCTCCCTATATGCCCCTCCCTCCTTTTCTTTTCTTTTCTCTTTCAATATCATCTTCCTAATCTTAATCTCTACTTGATCTTTTGAGTTCATTCCTAGTTTAACTCAAAAAACTTCTGTGCCCTCGAATCGCTCCATTCCTCTTCCTTATTGCCAAATTTCTCAGCACTGCTCCTCTCCTCTCTTACTAAATTGTCTCCCAGCTCTTCTTCTCTCGTTCCCTCCAAAGCAACATTTATTTCCTCCGCGTGCGCTCGCGCGTTCTCTAGTTATCTTCCCGTACCTCCTATCTGCCGTTGCATAACCAATTTACCTGTATTCGCATCCGTGCCCTCCAAAGATTCTTCATTTACCTTTTCTTTCCTTCCACACAGATGTTTCGTCAATCCTTGTTCAGGATTACGCCAATCGCTTTTCTTCACCTTTCTTCTGTTCATCTTCTCTCTTCTTCATCATTGGCTTAACCCTTCCTCAGTTATTTAACTTCTTTTACTTTCCCTTCCTAGAACTTCTGAATCGCCAATCCTTGTGTCCTAGCTTTATTTCACCTTTCTTCTTTTCCTTTCCATTAACCCGGAACTCGAGTTTTTACAACTACTTTTTTCTTCTTCTTCTTCACCTTTAATCCTCCCTTGTTTGGCATAACCTCTTCTATAACAGCGCTTCTTTCACCTACCTCTTGTTTTCTCCTGTCTTCTTCCCTTTTCCTCTTCTTAATCTTGATCCTATATTTCCCAATTTAAAATTTACATGTGTTCTGAGTTCGACCTATCATCACATTAACTATCTTCTTAACCTATGCTTAATTTACGACCGAAGGCTCCTTAGCTAATCACTTATCATACAATCTTCTTTACAATCATCGATCGAAACCTTCCCTACTTTACCTACATTACCTTTACCGCTTTTTCCGCCTAACTGACTCGTCACCATAACCTCATCCTACCACGTTCGCTAAACACTTCTATACTACTTTTCTCTACTTGCATCCTACTATCTGCCTTCATTCTCATCGCATCCCCTATTTACACCCTATCTTTCCATTATCCCTACTTGCCACATACTAATCTTTAAACCCCGAAACAAAGCTAAAATTGCACAACGCACTTTCACCGCTACCATTCACACACGCGCCATCTAACCAAGTCCTGTAGGACATGACTATTGCATATTGTATTATTGACGTTCTGTATATGTTGTTGGATATACTATGCTTGTCATACTCGTGTGTGTGTTGCGTCGATGCATTGGCGGCGTGCGCAAAGAGCGAAAGAATTACGCTTAAATTTAAACGTTTATGTTTTATGTCGAGTTTATTGTGTGCAATCGGCAGATAGTTCTGTACTGCTAATGAACTACTACAATAAAACTATTCTAAAGAACCTTTAGTGAAAATTTATACTATGTTTGACTGGCTTTCTGTCCCTGTTCCCGCAACATTCCCATATTACTGTATGACTTCGAATAATTAATGCGGAACTCGAACTTTATGCTTATAACGTACGTAGGAGCTGTCAGATAAATTTATCATTTTCTTCTATGTTATTTAAATCGCAAAATATAACAGGTATGTTACTTTCTAAAAGATAATAATAAAAATAATGTTTAAAATATAATTAATATTTAAAATATAAATTGTATTAAATATAGATACTTATTCAATAGCAGTTATACAAATCAAATCATCGAAACAGTTTCGCGCGTGTTCGATAAAATCATCGCGAGACATGTTGCGACATGTTCTTCAAAACAATAACGCTCCATTGACTTATGCGAAATTGCAAAATTTGCAGTTTTGCACGTGCTCGATGAAATCATCGCAAGACACGTATGCTTTTGAAAAGAAATCATATTTGATGCCCGATGAGGTGATCTCATCACGAATGTTCTTAACAAAGATATCTTCTTTAACGTATATAACATGACATGAAATTTTATATGAATATACAAAATGAAAAGTCTTTTTTCTGTATAGTATATAAAATTAAATCTTTCAAGTTTGCTTCAAGGAGAAAGTCAAAATTCATAACAGATTAATTAGCAGTTCGAAGTTTCACCACTTTCTATAGTATACCCGCTTTGTTTTGGCATAACGATCTATATAGGGGTTTAAAATCGGCCTAATACTGGGTTAGAAGGAAATTTTGAAAGCATACAGATACGAGAGACGATGTAAAAATTCATTTATTACAGCAATTTTTGAAAATTTGTACAGAAATTGAAATGGAACATCGACGTAGAAACAAGTCAGTATATAGATAGAATATGATTATATAGTGTAAAAACTAAAAAAGAGAAAGCATGATATTAGCATCTTAAAAGGGATATATTCCTATAAAAAAGTACCTGTAAAGATCCTTATAAAAATAAAAAAAAGAGGAAAATAGTTATATAAACTCAACAAAATCATTAGTCTGATATTTTTGGTATTTTTTTCTGCACATTATTTATATAAATTATGTCATTTTTCAAATGTAATAATAATTCTCGTTCAGTATTTAATTTATTATATTATTTATTTTTACGCACAGAAATAATGAATAAAATAAAAATGTTTGAATGTGCTTCTCAATATTCTTTTATCTCGTAAAATAATTACTTGCATAAATATCACAGTTTTATAAAAATTTTAATCCTATTGTCCGATGGTAAATATTTATAATATAACTCTATATGTGTAAAAGCTGATGCTTACAACTTAATATTTTTTAATATTCAAAAGTTTATATAATTATTATACTTTATATCTATACACGCACGCACATCAACCTATTAAATATACTTAAAAAATTTATTCTATCATATTTGGCGCGAAGCGCTGCCAAGCGACTTGAATATTAACATTTAATAGTACCGAAGTAATAAGTAAGTTCTGATTAATGGACGTATCTCGAATTATATCACGCCGTTTATGCGAAGTTCTCATGAGATAGGAATAGGACACGATTAACAATTAAAAGTTTTATGCAGTTTCGCAGCAAATTTGTGATGCTGCAGCATACGATTGTGCGCGAATTAATGTCCGGCGGTAATCGCGAACTTTGTCGCAATTTGTTCCACTCCAAATTTGGAAGCTGAATGCGTGAACCAGTTGAACGACGAATATTACAAG
Organism: Temnothorax ravouxi; assembly: GCA_030770255.1. Taxonomy (NCBI): domain Eukaryota; kingdom Metazoa; phylum Arthropoda; class Insecta; order Hymenoptera; family Formicidae; genus Temnothorax; species Temnothorax ravouxi. The sequence continues at coordinate 10,851 of JASTWP010003324.1, forward strand.
TAATTATGCGTATACCGTGGAGATATTAAAACGATGTCCGGCGTCGTGTTTTCCGCGAGTGCGGCATCAAAACTTTCCAGAATGCGAATACGGTAATGTCCCACATTATCACCTACCTTTATGTTCGTATGTGTATAGTATATGCCTCGGTATATGCAATATCGTGCGATGACTCGAGACGAGCTGCCCCGTAACAATTGACCACAAAAATTCTATTGTCTGTGAAACTATGTTCTTATATGCAAATGCAGACTTTTACTATATATATAGAACTGCATTAAAATTGCGGATATATTTGACTACAGTTTTTTCTCTGGATTTTTGAATGAAATTAGCTTTTGGTATTCATCTTGTTAAGCGAGAATTATAAAAACAGATTTGACTTTTTATCTAGAGCACTGCTCTTTTTGCTTTTTTTATTATTCGTTTGTTTCTATTTCAATTTCGGCAATTTATTAATTTAAAAGACGATTTTTCTAAAATTTGAATCTAAATTTGTAGCTCAATAAGGGCACGTTTATTCAATATAAATGATGATAATCGCGCGGTTTTTATAATGGCAGACATATGTAGCAGTATCACTTTATAATAGCATCAGCATATATTCTGTACATTTTACGAAACCACTTCAATTTTTGCCATCTGATGTGCTCAAAATGGATCGGGTCAAATCAAATTAAGCATTAATTTGTGTGCAGCAGCATATACGAGTGAGATAAATCGAAATGATACAATGAGACACGATTAACAATTAAGAGTTCCAGTAATTTCAGTCATGTCAGCTATTAACGGGTCAATGTGCGTGAGTTAACACGGGACAATCGTGAATTCGTGGAAACTCATTTCGCCCGGAATTTCACGCAGAACGACATGCGAATGCGAATCAGTCAAACGACCGGTACAGCGACGTTCAGAGTCGCTCGCGCTGCACCTGCATGCAAGTCATTACGAATGGTGAATGGATATTATATTATAACTGACGTTTCGGTTGAATCAGTGACGTTAAGACTGTCGACATAAACGAGGACGTCGACGTCATCGGTTGGTGACGTCTCGGGGCGACGATATTTGGAACCAAGCAGTGCTTCTCTGATGGTATTAACATATTCAAATCTCCGCGTTTCGACAGCACGGTCGTTTCTATCGCTTGACTTGGGCTGCGGTCCACTTGACGCTACAAATGCTTCGAAGCATTCCTCTTCTCTTTTCTTTCAATCAAGAAAGAAGGAGAAGAAGAATGCTCCAAAGCATTTGTAGCGTCAAATGGACCCCGCAGCCATAAATGATTCATTGTTCGCGAATCAACGCGCATCACTTGTAACGCCAGTTAATCACTGAGAGCTCACCCCGCTCCGAAGTTCGCCTGCATGAATTTAAATTAATTGAAACAAATAATTTGACCAAATTATATGGTAATCAAAAGCTTCTCTCTCCTTCTCTCTCTCTCTCTCTTCCCCCGCCCTCTCTATTTTATTACATATTCGCAAGTACGATTTTAATATTAAAATATACTAATAATATTTAAATTTATTTGTTCTACATACATAAAATTCTTTTTACGAAATACGTAGCACATAGTGTACATATAATAAAATATATTAAAATATTTGTTTGTACGTTTCTCGAAGCATTTTATAAATACTCCAAGTTAGTCAACGTGATAGGATTAACAATTTAAAGTTTCGGTTTCTTCTGGGGATTGTACACGTATGGAAAGCGGATGGTCGTGCCATGGCGAATTAACGTGTGTTTATTGAATTATTCAGAGTCTAGCCTAGCGTTTATGCCAGCCGGTGTGGGAAGAGTCCCGACTTTTTAATCACGTCGGACCGTTTCGGAATGCTCCGGCGGAAAACAAGCGTTCTTTATACCGGGTGTTCAATGTAAATTGTAAGTGATATACAAATACCAGGCAACTCTCTGACCGGTGATATTAACGTTTCTTTCTCTCTTGTACCCGTCGGACAATATTTTCCATCCCGTCGTGCTCTTTTTATCCGCTTTCGCGGAAGAAACATCGCATTTCTTTATCTTTCCGTTATATTCCTCGTCTGCGAGTCAGTATTCTTTTTCCGTTGCTATTTTCTTGCCGTTATTCTTGCCTCTATGTACTACATACTAAAGTACATACATATATAGTTCAACGGAAACTAAATGAAAGGCCATCGAAATAGACGGCCATCAAAAACGTTGATCATCATGCATGCTGACAAACGGTCGCGTAGCTTCGCGGAACTTTTATGAAAGCTAATAGAAAAAAGTTTGACCCAATCTCTTTAAGGGAAATAAATCCGGAGAAATTGAAGATTTTTGTATGTATTTGTGATTATGTACTGACTCACGCACATATACACACATACCCACACACGCGTTTATATGATGCGTCATCGCGTTAGTCGGAAGTGTTTTTCATTAAATTGCTTCTGTAGCGAGGTTCTGTATAACGTATAAAAAACACATTCCCCGTGTTTGCTGATCGCCTTTACCGACATCCTTTGTTTATCTAGAAATTACGCGTCGAAGGGGGAAACGTAGCGGACAGCGGGCAGGCTCCGGCGAACGAAATTCACGTGTTCGACCGAATACGATGTGTCGCTGCAGAGAACAATAGCAAACCGAGTTCGTGCAGAGCGTAGTGGCAAAAATTTGTCCTGTCCCGTCAAGAATGTGTGCATGACAGCGGCTCGCACGTCGCGTCGGTATTGGTCGGTATACGAGGCAGCCCGAGCGGCGCCGCGTGCGGAAATGACGGTTCGAGCTGATGAGAATCGCAGGGAAAAGCTTATATGCGGGTAGGATTCATCCCTTTCTTCGCGAGCGAACGCGAGGAACGCCACGATGTAATTTCCTGTCGGCGCAATCTCGAACGGCACGGCAAGCGCATATAGCGCGTATTAAATGCGATTTACTGGAAATGGGCGGGAATGCATCGCGTCACATCGGTTCGGGATAACGAAACGTACGGTTGATTGGTTGTAACAAGTGATTGATGCCATTACCGGTTTCGTGCGTAGCTGTATGAGCGCGCGCGTGTTCACGCGTATGTATGTAAATTATCTATGCACACGGTATACACATTGCTTGGACATTAGCGGATTACCGTCCACCACGCGACGTATCTCTTTCGACCAGTAAAGAGGGCAGTGGGAGGTTGGACGGTATGTTCTCTTAACTTATCATTCTATTAGCATATCAGCTAGCCTCGTTACGAATAACTGTAGTGATAAATCGCTTGTTCCTGCGGCTCCTTTACGTGTTCTTAACAGATGACGGCTAACGGCCATTCGAGTCACGACGCGTACAAAGTATCGCACATAGGTATGTAGGTTTATACATACGAGGGCTGTTCCAGATAATAATTATTTTGCATCTAGAGATTCTTTCTACAATTTATAATAAAATTTTCGTTAATGAAAATATGCTTTAATAATTTTTTAATCACTTAAAACTAATAAATTTTTAGCGAATCAAGATTTAGGAATGCTAACAAATGAAAGGATATTTGTAGGTAATTGTTTTATTTTTAGTGCAACTCCATATTATTATCCATATTATATATTCTCGAATTATTTTTCTTAATCAGAAAGAATTTATGCTAAGAAACAATATGAAAATACTCGGTGTGCATTTTCAAGCATCATCATCTTTCATGACATTCTTAATTAAACAATAAGCTTTTATAAAAGATGTTTTAATATAGACATCGGCCCTGGTAGAAATTGCCTTGCCAGCGCCACGACACTTGTCAGCGCCATGCAAGTTTGCCACGCCACAGCCTTATCCTAAAAACTGGAAAGAGCCATATCAGGGCCATGTTCGCGCCTAATATGGCATTTACATAAAATTGAACGGGCGCAGGTCTGGATTTGACTGAGTTTCTAATGCGATCCACACTTGCGCCACATTAGGTGCTGTCGAGATTCTTCTCTTTGGCTTCTATATCAACTTCTTAATTGTTTTAGAAATTATTAACGCATGTATGTTAAAATTGAGACAGAGGATTGTTTTATCTTTCACCTGCCGCGGCCGGGGTCCTTCGGCTGGCAGGGCTCTACTAATTTATCTGGCAATAAATGATAATAAATATATAATAATAAATAATAATAATAATAAATGATAATAAATAATAATAATAAATAATAAATAATAATAAATAATAAACAATAATAAATAATAATAAATAAATGGTATAATAAATAAATAATTTGGTTCGGCAATAAATAATAAATAATAAATTAAATTTATATAAATAATTTATAAATAAAATATATAAATAAAATCAATATTAAATAATTATTACTCTTTTTAAACTGAATTTGTTTCTTAAGATGATTTTTGAAAAATTATATATTTGCGCTGATTATGACATATGTAGACTATATATAACACTTACATCAAATTAAGAAGTAGCCGACCACGTAAGGCAGTTGACTCACGATCCAGAGGTCCCGAGTTCGATCCCACCAAGGTAAGTGTTTTTTTCAAATACGAGAAAATATTTATAATCATAGACTGCATCTTAAGAAACAAATTTAGTTATAAAATAGTAACAAAATTTCAAAAAAAAAATAATTTTTTTTTTATGCCAGGTGAATATCATATAATACCGCTGCCATGTTAGCACCATGCCAGCGCCATGCCAGCACCCACGTCAGATCTGTGGCGCTAGCGGGCAAAACGTGACGTTTCGCGGATGGCGCTTACCAGCGTGCCATGCCAGCTCCTGAAATGGCAGTGTGGCACGCTGGTCAGTGCCATGCAAGCGCCCAGTCAAAATTTCTACCAGGGGGGAGGACAAGGGGAAAAACGTAAAACAAAGACTCTAATTAACCAGTATTGTATTCAAAATATCTTTTCATATAAAAGTCCTGCGTTTTTTGCTTATAAATATTAAGATATTGTCAATCGATATTAAGTAGATCGCTTTCACGATTCTATATGTGCGCAATTGTCATAATTTTTCCTTAACGCTTCTCTCTTTTTGAGAGAGTATAGTATATAGTGCAATTTTGTCTCGTTCTAGTATCGCTTGCGCTTTACATCTTCTTTATAGTCGTACATGAATTTGCAAATGACACTGCAGCTGTGAATATGTATATACTCTTGTTCAAACAATATAGAAAACAGTTGGACACCATGTGGAACCCATAGGAAAGTCCCTATTAAAGTAACATGTTTTGCATTCGCAATGGTAATTGCGAAATAATAGCGAACGCAAATTGTTTGGTAAAATGTATAGTCTGATAGAGGACATCGTAATAATATCATTACGTAGCCAAATGTTTAGCTTGTATTACCTAAGCGTAAATTTTTTCCGTAGCTAGCAAATCGAAATCATAAGATGCAACCCATATATAGAGCATATTTCATATATGGTTATCTATCGCCATATACGATCAGATTCGTACATTATACATGATCCCGGGAAAAAATATTCATATCTGACAGTATATTAACATATATAAATGAGATATGAACAGATATAAGTTTCACATGCCCATATATAGAACATATATAATCATATATGGTTATCTATCGCCATATATGATCAGATCGTACATTATACATGACACAAGATATGAATATTTTTTCCCGGGATCATGTATAATGTACGAATCTGATCGTATATGGCGATAGATAACCATATATTATCTCTCTTTCTCTCTCTCTCTCTCTCTCTCTCTCTCTGTCTCTCTCTATCTAAATAAAGCAGATAACAACTATTAAAAGATAATAATTACAGGAATGTAAATATTATGTTTCAACATACTACATTTCATCCTTTGAATTACTGTAATAGCTTAACATAATATTTTCATTCCTGTAATTATTATCTTTTAATAGCTTGTTATCTGCTTTATTTAGATAGAGAGAGACAGAGAGAGAGAGAGAGAGAGAGAGAGAGAGAGAGAGAGAGAGAGAGAATTAATGGCAGAGAATACATATAGTATCTTTCAAATTTATTTTTTATTTAAAATTATAAATATTTTTGCCTTAATTAAAAATAATATATATCTTGAGATTTATTTTAAATAAATCATAAATTATTATCTGCATTATTTTAAACAATGAAACTTAATCTATATATAGATTAATTTGTGAATTTCTATTCTTTTAATTATTATTATTTTAAACATTGAAACTTGATATATATATATATATATAGATTAATTTGTGAATTTCTTTCCTTTAATTATTATGTTTTAATATATTATATTTAATTCATTAATTTACTATCATAATTCAACATAATATTAAAAATCATGAAATTATTACGTTTTAATAAGAAGGTTATTTTGTTGATATCTAGCCAACGCTGGTTGGTGCACCTAGAGGGTATTTCGTTTGTGAATTTTTATTTATGTGAAATTAAGATTTAATATACTATATTTAATTATAATTCATGTAAATATTATGTTTCAACATACTACATTTCATTCTTTGAATTACTGTAATAGCTTAACATAATATTTACATTCCTGAAATTATTATGTTTTAATAATTGTTATCTGTTTAATTTAGACAAGAGAGAGAGAGAGAGGGAGAGAGAGAGAGAGAAAGGGAGAGAGGGAGAAGGAGAAAACTGTAAAGTATCTTTTACGTTAATTTCGTGTTTGCAGTTAATCAGGTAATTAATTTATAATAAAAAAGGAGAGGCAATAGTATCGGTTTAGATTTATTGACCCTTTTCCTGCCGTTAAATGTAGTTTATAGCTAAATAAGGAAAAATAATTTAATTTTTGAGAGCGCTTTGTCACTTTTAATTAAGTCGGGATGGCAATCGATTTTTTAAATGTTAATGGGGAGATGGTAGCTCACACTATTATCCCTATTATAGGAGATGGAGCCTGCCTTTTCCGGGCCCTCTCCTATCTCATGTATAACACACAGTTAATGGCGAGGGAAGTGCGTGAGATAATCGTGAGTCATGTGGTGGATAACTGGAAGGAATTTTCAATTATGTCCCACGACAGCTTGGGGAACAATTACAATAGCTTCAGCGAGTATCTCAATGAAATGTCGAAACCCTTTACTTATGGTGGTTTATGCGAGTTGGTGGCGGCTGGACAACTTTTCGGGTTTGTTTTTGAGGTTTACCGTAATGGTGAGCTCTATGAGAGTTTCGGTGAGGAAGGTAACCTTGTTAGGAGAATACGTTTCATACAAGATATTTCTAAGGGACATTTTGATGCGTACGAGCAACGTGAACCTGAGGAAGAAAACAACAAATCGTCCTTCTCTCAACTTGACTCCAACTCAGATTTCTCAAAGCCTACATTTATACCAGTTCCTAATAAGGCTCATGGAAAACGTCGTACAAGATATACCAATGCAAAAAGAAAAAAGCAACTAAAAAATGCGTCAAGAAAATATGCACAGAATAATCCTGAGGTGCATAAGACAGCGGTGGCTAGGTACCAACAAAAAAATCCAGAAATGCACAGAACAGCGGTAGCTAGGTACCAACAAAAAAATCCAGAAATGCACAGAAAAGCGGTGGCTAGGTACCAACAAATAAATTCTGAGATGCACAGAACAGTGGTGGCTAGGTACCAACAAAAAAATCCAGAAATGCACAGAACAACGGTGGCTAGGTACCAACAAAAAAATCCAGAAATGCACAAAAAAGCGGTGGCTAGGTACCAACAAATAAATCCTGAGATGCACAGAAAAGCGGTGGCTAGGTACCAACAAATAAATCCTGAGATGCACAGAACAGTGGTGGCTAGGTACCAACAAAAAAATCCAGAAATGCACAGAACAGCGGTGGCTACCCTGGTAGAAATTGCCTTGCCGGCGCCACGACACTTGTCAGCGCCATGCAAGTTTGCCACGCCACAGCCTTATCCTAAAAAACTGGAAAGGGCCATATCAGGGCCATGTCCGCGCCTAATATGGCATTTACATAAAATTGAACGGGCGCAGGTCTGGATTTAATTGAGTTTCTAATGCGGTCCACACTTGCGCCACATTAGGTGCTGTCGAGATTTTTCTCTTTGGCTTCTAGATCAACTTCTTAATTTTAGAAGTGATTAAGAAGTTGTGGACGTCGCGAGTCGCGAGTGCTGTGACAATTCTTTGTAAAATAAAGCTACGAATTTCGTTTAATAATTATGAAACAAGGAAAAAATATGTAACTACTAGGCGGCCGGTTCTCGCGGGCCGATCGTCACACGAGCCCGGTAACCCGCCGGTTTGCCGTACGGCGCCTCTGCCCGTCGTCGGGATCTCAGTGATCTCACCGCTTACGACGGCACGGCGTCGACGAACATGAGTCTCGTGAGTTCGATGTCGAGACTCGGAATCGTCTGTAGACGACTGAGGTAAGTAATATGTTAACTTGGAATTGACACATACACATACACACGCACATATATATGTATAACGTTCAGGACTATGATTTAACATCAATTTTGAGGTTAAAGAAACAATAGTAATCCTTTGTGTAAAAAACGTTAATTACATATTGGATCTGATTTCTATTGCTGCACTGGTTGCACTAGTTTAAGAACTGTACATACACTAACGACTAACCCTTAAGAATCTTATATGTACGTTTCTCTCGCATCAATATATATGTACACTTCTCAATCTAATGCAGCCAGTGTAGTATATAGTATATACACAAATTTCTGTTGAAATGTCTATGTATGTACATATGACTTAATTTGTTACTTTTGTTTTACTCCTGAGTGCTAAGATAGAGCAAATATAACATATGATTACATCCAATCTTTCGAAATTTATTGTTAATGAAATTATGTAACCCGGTGCTTTTATTTCCTCCAGATTACATGATTTAAGGGGATTGCCTGGACATTTAAACTGAGTCAGCAGTGTCAAAATGGCTTGGCGTTTCAAAGCGTCCAAATACAAAAATGCAGCGCCGATCGTTCCCAAGCCGGAGGCTTGTATTCAGGATATCTCCGTGGGATCCTATCAAACTTATGGGAATAATATAACGGCATCCGCAGCATTCATGGCATTCAATGTTGATCATAACGGTACACTCTTTATCTGCAATCTTCTTATCTCCTGAACTTTAATTTTTATTCATAAATTATTCTAAAAAAAAACTTCTTATTTTCCAAAGGATCCAGTCTGGCAGTATTGCCACTGGAGGACTGTAGCAGAAAGAGCAAGACTATGCCATTGCTTCATGCACACGCAGATACCGTGACGGATATGGATTTTTCTCTATTTCATGACGCAACTGGGTCTCAGGATTGTCTCGTAAGCATCTTCGTGCTTTATTTTCGGCGAGCATAAGATGAATAAATGTAAAGTACTATTTTCAAACATTTTTCTAGATATTAAATTAATTCTGTTTGTATAAAATTAGGTAAAGTTATGGCATATCCCAGAAAGTGGCTTGGAAGAATCCTTGTGCAATCCAGAATGCACGTTCTCGTACCGTCAACAAAGAGTGGAAGCAGTATGCTGGCATCCTTCTGCCGAACATCTTCTGACCACTGCATCATTCACCAATCTCTCGATGTTCTCTCGCAACAGGAACTATTTTGTAAATATTTTGTAACTTTATCTACTAACGCTCACTGCTTTACTCTCTCATTTATGAAATTCACGTTGTTGCAGCTAACAATAACGACCACACCGAAGTAATTCAGTCTGTAAGTTGGAAGGAGGACGGTACTGTTTTAGCGACATGCTGCAAGGACAAACAACTGAGGATTATAGATCCGCGCGCATCGCCGTGTATCATCAATTCATGCTCGAGTCATCAAAGTATTAAAGATTCCAGAATAGTCTGGCTAAACAGCGACCGAATACTCACCACAGGATTTGATGCAGCAAGACTGTGTCAAGTTTACATTAGGGACTTGAGGCATTTAAATGAGCCAGTGAAAACATTGGAATTAGATTGCAGTACTGGGTAAATATGAGTTGAATTCGATTTTCAACCCACCTGGAAAAACTCGAGATTTATTTAATTAGTAACGCCAAGTATAATTACCAAGATAATTATTTGTATTTATATTTTATAGTATCTTGATGCCGCTTTTCGATTCCGACACGAATATGCTCTTCCTCGCACTTAGCACTAGGATGAGCTAGAATGTATTTAGGTGTACTCGCGAATAAAGACCTTATAGTTATAGTGTTAGGTGAAAAGAAGTACAAAGTTTTTGTTTTTAGCTGGAACATAAAAAATTAATATTTGTAAAACTGTCGATGTAAGACTGCGATTATTTGCCAAATATAAATAATATTTTATTTTTAATTATAATGGTGTCATTTTATCACCAAATTGAACTTAATACCACTTCCTTTATCTCGTTGATATAGAGTCACGTTTGTCATTGTATACATATTCATTTTCATGTCCTAATTTATGAGATAGTAGTTAATTTAGGAGTAGTAAATATTATTGGTTCAATTGACAGTCTGTTAAAAATAACTAATTAAATGAATAATCTTTAAATAAATGCATTATATGGATTTAAAAATTGCACCTTATTGGCGCCATGTTAGCGCCATGCACGTGCCACGTTAAAAACTCGCCAGTCCCATGTCTGCATTATGATAGTACCTTACTGGCGCCATGTTAGCGCCATGCCAGCATCATGGCGCTAGCGGGCAAAACGTGACGATTTCGCGGATGGCGCTTACCAGCGTGCCATGCCAGCTCCTGAAGTGGCAGTGTGGCACGCTGGTCAGTGCCATGCAAGCGCCTAGTCAAAATTTCTACCAGGGTAGGTATCAACAAAAAAATCCTGAGGTGCACAGAGGGGCAGAGTCTCGATATGAACAAAGTAATCCTGGAAGAAGAGTAGAAAGACGATTACTTCCGTGGACGGTTAAAGCTCACTCAGGTATGGCATATGATCCAGACGTGGCTTATGAGACAGAGAGCATTATAGCTTTGGGAACTATGAGTCACAAGTGCAAATATTGCAATGTTCTTAAATGGGAGGAAGAGTCCCCTGGCATGTGTTGCAACGCTGGAAAGGTGCAGCTTGCACCCTTAGAACCTCTGCCTGAGCCTTTATATAGTTTGGTAATGGGCAGACACCCAGAGCACGTTTACTTTATGAACAATATTAGAAAGTACAATGGCTGCTTTAGTATGACATCATTCGGCGGTAAGCAGGTTCTACAAGATGGCTTTATACCGACTTTTAAAGTTCAGGGGCAGGTATATCACTTGGTAGGAAGTCTGCTGCCATTACCTGAACAGGAAGCTCAATTTCTTTAAATTTATTTTGTGGGAGAGGATGATAGGGAAGTGCGTTTAAGATGCAGCAATTTTTCAGATGTCAAACAGGGATTAGTCAAAGAATTACAGAGAATGTTACATGACGTTAACAGCTACATAAAGGACCTGAAAACCACTTTAGATAAGGTATCTCCAAATTGCAAAAAGTTTGAAGTTGTTATCCATGCAGACAGAAAACCAGATGACGCTCATAGAGGTCGCTTTAACGCACCAATAGCAAATGAGGTAGCTCTGGTGATTGTGGGTCAGCAATTCGACAAGCGAGACATTGTGCTGCAGAGCCACGATAACAAACTGCGGCGCATCAGCGAGGTCCACCGGTCGTACGACGCCTTGCAGTACCCGCTCATGTTTTGCCGTGGCGAGGATGGATACTCGACTGCCATTCCTCAGCGAGACCCTCAGACCAAGTTGCAACTTAAAAATTTAGTTTCTGCAGCGAGCTTCTACTCATATCGAATTATGATCAGGGAAGGGGAAGTCAACCACTTGGTGTACTTCCGTTCTCTTTTTAGTCAGTTTCTGGTTGACATGTACGCTAAAATAGAGACAGAAAGGTTGAACTATATTAAGAATAATCAGGCGCAGCTTAGGGCAGAAAGCTACATTCACCTGAGGGATGCCGTGGGAAGGCAGGATGCTGACGTTTCTCAGCTGGGTAAAATGGTGGTGCTTCCGTCATCTTTCACTGGAGGACCTCGCTATATGCATGAGCGGACACAAGACGCAATGACATACGTCCGCTACCACGGCCGTCCTAATCTGTTTATCACTTTTACTTGTAATCCAAAGTGGAAGGGTATAACAGATGCATTATTGCCTGGGCAAAAAACTCATGATCGACACGACATTATAGCTAGAGTATTTCATCTTAAGGTGAAGAAAATGATGGCTCTACTGAATAAGGGTAGTCTGTTTGGAAAAGTGTGTTGCTACATGTACTCTGTGGAGTGGTAAAAGCGAGGTCTGCCTCACATACACATATTGCTGTGGCTAGAGCAGCGCATCTTCTCTGATATGATTGACAAAGTCATCTGTGCGGAAATACCTGATCCTTTAAAAGATTCTTTTCTACACAATATTGTTAAAGCCAACATGATTCATGGTCCATGCGGGGGCTTAAACTACAATTCGCCTTGCATGAAAGAAGGCAGGTGCAGCAAGAGGTATCCGCGAATATTTAAAAATGACACTCAGACAGGAAGCGATGGATATCCACAGTATCGGAGGAGGTCTCCAGCTAATGGTGGCTACACCATAGAAATCAATGGAATAGAACTGGACAATCTTTGGGTGGTGCCGTACAACCCTGTATTGTTACGTATTTTCAATGCTCATATCAATGTGGAATTATGCAATTCTGTAAAGTCTATTATACATTTGCAAGTACGTGAACAAGGGAAGTGACCAGGCGGTTTTTGCCCTAGAGAGTGAGAAAGATGAGGTGAAGATGTACGAGAGTGGGCGATACATAAGTAGCTCAGAGGCGGTTTGGAGAATCTTGGCGTTCCCAATACATGAGAGGTACCCCTCTGTCTTCCATCTCAATGTTCACCTTGAAAATGGTCAGCGTGTGTACTTCAACTCTACAAACTTAATTGAGAGGATGAATAACCCACCTCAGACAACACTATTGGCTTTTTTTGAACTTTGCAAAACTGACGAATTTGCAAAAACTCTCCTGTACTATGAGGTTCCTTCATATTATGTGTGACAAAAATAATAAGTTTGAGAGAAGAAAGAGGGGGAAAGATGTGGATGGCTGGTCAGGAATAAAGAAGGACCACGCATTGGGAAGAGTGTATACCATCCATCCAAACAACACTGAGTGTTATTATCTGCGTTTGTTGCTACATGAGATTCGAGGTCCAATGTCTTTTTTAGATCTGAGGACTGTGAATGGTGTCCTCTGTCCCACATTCCAGTCTACATGCAAAGCGTTAGGTTTATTGGAAGATGACAAGCAATACCTTAGAGGAAGCTGCATTATGTGATTCACCTTTAAAGCTGAGGGAGCTTTTTACAGTGATGTTGGCATTCTGCCAACTTTCCGAACCTCTGAGTCTTTGGGAAAAGTATAAAGACAGATTCTCAGAGGATATTATGCGACAGGTAGAGAGAGAGTTGAAAGGTAGTGCGCAGAACATGATAGATGAGGTGTACAACAGATGCCTGGTAATGATTGAGGACGCAGTGATGGCTTTGGGAGGACAGGAGTTGGAACAGTATGGCCTGCCTCAGCCAAAAAGGTTTGGAGGGGTATTGGGGAATAGAGACTATTTGAGGGAGACAAACTATGATGTAAATGCCTTGGAAGAAGTGGTATCGAATAACGAGGGTTTATTGACAGATGAGCAACTCGCTGTCTATCGGCAGGTTCTTAGTAGCGTAGAGTCAGGAAATGGTCAGGTATTTTTCTTAGATGCTCCAGGTGGTACTGGGAAAACCTTTCTCATCAACTTACTTCTGGCGAGGGTAAGGAGAGAACGTGGAATTGCCTTGGCTGTTGCATCGTCAGGTATCGCTGCTACGTTGTTGGAGGGAGGGAGGACCGCTCACGCTGCTTTTAAGCTTCCTCTGAATTTAATTCAAACAGAAAAACCACTGTGCAATATTTCAAAACAAAGTAACATGGCTAAAGTACTACGGGATTGTAAGCTCATTGTTTGGGATGAAAGCACCATGGCACATAAGGGGGGTTTTGAGGCATTGAGCACAACCCTCAAAGATATTAGGGGTAACGATGGAGTAATGGGGGAAGTGACCGTGCTGCTTGCTGGAGATTTCAGACAAACTTTGCCAGTAGTGCCAAGGGGAACTCGAGCAGACGAAGTCAAGGCGTGTGTAAAAAAATCACATTTGTGGTCCTTTATCAGGAAAATCTCTATCAGGAAGGAACATGAGGGTACACTTGAAAGGTGATGTTTTTGCAGGGCAATTTTCAAAAATACTATTAAAAATTGGAGATGGAGAGTATCCTGAGACGGAAGGAAAGGTGATTATTCCTGCAAGTCTAGGTTTAGTAGTAAAAACCTTAGAGAGCCTTATTAATAAGATATACCCTGATATTGCGGATATTAAAAAGAAATCTAAAGGATTGGCTGTGCGAGCGTGCTATTCTGACCCCTAGGAATGATAAAGCTGGTGTCATTAATGACATTCTTCTTAAATCATTCGAGGAAGGAAAAATGAATTACAGATCTGTGGACTCGGTGGTAGATACGGATGACGCGGTCAACTACCCAGTAGAGTTCCTTAACACAATGAACCCTCCTGGCTTACCAGCCCATAAGCTTTTCCTTAAAGTGGGGGCACCAGTGATGTTGTTGAGAAATTTGAATCCGCCAAAACTTTGCAATGGTACAAGGCTTCAAGTGAAGGCTCTACACAGAAATGTTATCGAGGCCACAGTATTCACCGGCTGTGCACGGGGAGAGACGGTATTTATACCACGTATACCACTAATATCATCAGAGTATCTTTTTGAGTTCAAGAGGTTGCAGTTCCCTATCAAAGTTTGTTTTGCGATGACTATCAACAAGTCTCAGGGGCAGTCGTTAAAAGTAGCAGGAATTGATTTAAGTGAGGACTGTTTTTCACATGGGCAGTTCTATGTGGCATGTTCGAGAGTGAGCTCACCAAACAGTCTTGTGATACTAGCGCCTGAGGAAAGAACCACTAATGTGGTATACAAAGAAGTTCTAAAATAGAAAAAAAGGTCGTAGATATTTTTAGGAAAATTTTTAAAAAGAAATTATGATAAAAAATATAATGTTCGCAGAAGAGAGAAAAACATGTATGTTAGGCCCAATGAAAGAGTAAAAGGTACCATGTCTGTAAGAAACACTATATCTGTAAGAGACACCATGTCTGTGAGAGACACGAAGTTTATTGAAGTCATAATGTATTTAAAGTAATTAAATACGGGAACAAAGCACGGATTTCTTTACAGTGGAATAGGCCTACTGGGAAAACCACTAAAAAAAAAACGCATTTACAATAGTACCTCAAAGGT
>JASTWP010003325.1:0-26088 GCA_030770255.1 Temnothorax ravouxi
TACAGAAAGTGGATTAAACGGGATTCAAATGGTCAGATTGTTGCTGAAGTAAGTTTATTTGCCTCACTTATTTGTATAGCGTTAACGTTAAATAGTATTATTTATCAACTATACTATTCTGTTCTTTCCAAGTTTTGTTCTTACAATTATAACTTTGGAATTGTAAATAGTGTTTATTTTAATGCACTATGGCCCGGTTTCACCAACGTGATTTAACCTAATCGGTCGATTAAACTCACTCTTCATCTCTTTCCAACTGTTCCCTTAGAAAGAGACGAAGAGTGAGTTTAATCGACCGATTAGGTTAAATCACGTTGGTGAAACCGGGCCTATGTGTTTATTTAAGGCCCCATATAAGAGACCTCGACTCGATACGTCCGCTGTCCCATCAATTTTTGACAATGATTGCGCGCCTCCATATATCAGCTCCAGTCAAGACATTGTTAATGACCTTGTTGTCACTGCGGATTCTTCGTTCAACGAACAGTTCAATGCTGAGAACAGGTCCTGTTCTATGGTTGAATCTTCTTCCAATTACTCCACCGATTCTGCAATGAAAAATTCTTCAATTGTTGAAGTCCCTGATGTAAATACTCCAATGAATTATCTTGCTGATGCTACAGGAGTCACAAACAAAGATCAAGACTGCCCTGCTTTTGAATCTATCAATGAACATATCAAGGAATCGTCTCATATAGAAAGTATGTATCTACCATAGTGTTCGTTTGATTCAATCCTGTGCAGTTTTGTCAGATTTATAAGCGTATCTATAGAAATTACATGTATATGTCCATGCATGTCTTTCATTATAGTGCAAAGTAAATCCAGTTATGCCATTTATTCTAAGCAAAGCAAGATCTAAAATAAAATAACAAAATTAGGAATCATGATAATAGATGCTTTTCATTTACATCAAAACTCAGATAAATCTCACCTCTGTCTTTCTTCAACATTCATGTTAAAGAAAGACAGAAGTGAGATTTATCTGAGTTTTGATGTAAATGGAAAGCATCTAATGTCAAAATTACTTACCTTAAAGAATATGTGCACGATGAGCCAGGATGACGAAACCTATATCACAAAAAATATTAAATTAATAATACACACGATAAATAATATATGATTGATGAATAATGACTTTTCAGTGACAAATGTAGTTAATGTAGATAGCACACACATGAATAAGCTTGAATTCGAGGTTCCTGCACTGATGAAAGCAGCCAGTATTGATTCGATTAAACAACTTCAGGATTGGTCAGAAAAACTTGATATGTGTGGCGAGATTGATATTATTTCAAAAATCACTATGAGCGTTTGTAAGTAATGTTAATTTATAAAAATAATCTCTATATATATATAAATTAATGTATGTTTGTATGTTTGTATGTTTGTATGTTTGTATGTTTGTCCGCTATGCAAATCTACAATTTTCAACGAATCTTAAAGAATTATATATGAAACAGGGGTAGAATTTTCCGGGGAGTGCTATAGAGTGTATAGTTTTTTTGAGTAGTTTAGTATGAGAGAGAGAGAGAGAGAGAAAGGAGAGAGGGAGAGGAAGAGGGAGGGAGAGAAGGGAGAGGGAGAGTGAGAGGAGGGAGGGAGAGGTAGAAGGGAGAGGAGGGAGGGAGAGGAGGGAGGGAAAGGAGGGAGAGGAAGAGGAGGGAGAGGAGGGAGAGAAAGAGGAGAGAGAGGGTGGGAAAGAGGGTGGGAGGGAGGGAGGGAACAAGGGAGGGAGAGAGAGAGAGAGAGGGAGGGGGAGAGAGAGAGAGAAAGAGAGAGAGAGAGATTATTTGCGTGTTTTATTACATATGTCCTCCGGGGCGAAGCCCGGGTAACCAACTAGTAAGACATAAAACTTAAATATTAAGCAAGCATATTACCATCTGCAGTGTAAAATATTTTTGTCTATTTAGTTTCCGGAGTTAACACTAATATCATCAGCGGTGAGAAGTCTTCCATCACAATACCGAAATGTTGGAGTTTTTCCGAGATGAATACAGAGGAAGGCTCGACCTTTGTTTTCTCGTACACTGTAATGAAAGTCGAAAACGCCGTGAGAAGTCCAGTAACAGAAAGAAACATAGTGATCGACAATGATAGAACACTTCGTCACTACGTTTACGGGCGTGCTGTTGCTACAAAAGAAAATAATCTCAGTGAAATTTTAGACGATATAAGATTGCTACCACAATATTTGAAATTGTTCCAAAATAGGAATCTGTGCAATGGTCTGGGTGCCATTAACGTTCTTTTTTTGCCAAGTGATAATGTATTCAGAGACTACGTTAACCGATGGCGTCACAAGGACTGCACTATGATCACAAAACGTAAAAGATGTGATCACTGTATAAAAATGCGACAACAAATAATCCAGAAAGAAGCAAGGTAAAAAACAATTAAAACAGTAAAACGTGTATTTCGAGCATCAAATCCTATCGATAACAAGAAACTCATTGCTTTACAGAAGAAAATGTTTCGTGAAAAACGTGCAAAAAACAGAGCCAAGCGGCGTATACAATTACTAACTCAATCATTGAAAGAGAAAGCCAGCGAAATTGCTTCTATTCGTGCCGAAACGTTGGACGAAAAGTGTTCGAAATTAAACATCTCAGCTGCACAACGTACAGCGCTAAAAGAAATTATCTCTGCTGCGTCGAAGAGAGACACGAAGAATCGTCGTTACTCTGAAGAATGGATAATGTTGTGCATGATGATGAATATACGCTCGCCAAGTTATTATGAGTTTCTTCGGAAAAATAATGTTTTACCATTACCTTGTATAAGAACAGTACGCAGCTATTGGTCACTGATAGACATGAAATGCGGTTTTGACGAACAGTTTCAGCAATTATTAAAAAAGCATTTCGAGGATAAAACACCTTTGGAGCGACATGGTATACTTTTATTGGATGAAATCCATTTAAGAAAGTCTCTGGCAGTCTGTTCGAGAAACCTAACTTACGTTGGGTTAACAGACTTTGGTCAAGAAAAGCCGCAGTCTACGGACATTCAAGATCAAGCTACGCACGGTCTTGTGCTTATGTTTCAATCTTTGGCATCTTCGTACACTCAACCAATTGCTGTATTTGCTTCAAAAAATCCAGTCAAGGGCGAAGAACTCGCCAAATTGGTATTAAAAGGTATAACTTACCTGGAAAACAGTGGAGCAATGATACACGGTGTTATCGCTGATGGTGCGGCAACAAATGCAAAGATGTGGTCTCTGTTGGGCGTCTCAGGTACAATGGATTGCACAAAAACATGGTTTACACATCCTATCGATGATAACCGGAAGGTATTCGCTTTTTCTGATATACCTCACGTCATCAAAAATATTCGAAACCGGCTGTATAATAAAAGACAATTGCGGGTAAGTTTCAAATAAATATTATAAATTATTATAAATTATAAATTAGATCCGCTTACGCTTTACAAAGTCGTACCTGAAAGAGTAACTGCATACGCGCTTTACCATGATAATAGATGCATCCGAAATTGGAGGGTAAAGAAAAAACAGTTTGTTACATCCAGAGAATACCTGAAAAAAATATGAGGAAAATTTATTTAATTAGTAAATTAAAGTTATTTGTTTCAAATTATTACTTACCTCGATTGATGAACTCCAAAATAAGGAATAAAAGAAAAATACCTAATTTACGGCATCCTGGAAAACAGGAAAATAATTTATATATCTGAAAAAAATTAATTAATTTATGCAATAAATGCTGTCTACTGAATTATAGTTACATGTCTATAGTAATTTAAAAAATCTGTAATTGAATTTCTGTCTACGAAAATAAACTCTGTTTAAATTATAATATACACGAATGAAAGCAGTCTTGCATGAATAAACGGTACAGTATATAGAAAACAATAAATAAATATTTTTACTAAACATTTTTGCAGATAAAATCGTCGGATAAATACATACGTTGGGACTACTTCAAGATCTTATTCGATCTGGACAGTAAATATCCAGGAAATGCCAGGGCTTGTCCTAAAATAACACAAAGACATGTTATATTGGATACCACCTCGAAAATGCGTGTTCGACTCGCGACTCAGGTATTTCTTTTCTAATTATACTATAATATTTATATTGTATAAATTTCATTGTTTGAGATCGTGCAATTCGGCATGGAAAATCGCGTCGTTTTCATGAAGTTGATACATAAACTGAGATGCTCGTAATTGTTCGCGCAACATGCATGCATGCAGGGAGGGCAGTCGAAGATAATTCAATCTCCATCGGGTTATCCCAATCGCATTGCAAACAGCCTTTTCAAAATTGAATTCGTCAGTATAGCATGGATCTTTCCATCGTTCACATTCTAGAAAGTTCGCTAATTGCCAGCAAAACATTGCCTCAGTCGACCGAGTGCGAAAACAAAGTCAAGCGGCCGCTCTCAGACAAAAGAAGGATCCACGCTATAAACAAAGCGAGCGCAAATAAGTAACGAGCGCTTTTGGTCGTCACGTGAAATTAGTGACGTCAGCGCGGTGACGTCGGCCTCCGACGGCCAATCACCCTCCAAAGTTCGGGGAAAAGTGCCGGGAGGGAGAATTGCCTCGGAGGCGATAAAAGAACCGCCGCTGCGCCGCGAGATCGAATTTTCGCGAGTAGATCACCGCCAGTATACCGCTCAGTTTTTCGACACAACCGCTTGCACGTCGCGTTACCGCCTTTCGACTTGTTCTCCGCACTTGCAATCGCACCGGCGAAATTTGCATTTCACCGCTTCGCCGTGCTAAATCCGGTGCGCGCTAACGGCTACTCGCCTAGAAAGAGATTGTAAATACCTTGTACATACGTTGTGAAATAGACTTTAATTATTTTGGGTAAACCATTACTTTATTTTTTCTGTGCGTGCTGTTTCCTATCTTGTGGTCGTCTCGTTACCTCGCGCCATACAGCGCAACCGCGTGCTCTCGAACATTTCTGGTCCTTCGAGCCGGATGATACCGGCAACCGCGAATTCGGGAGTGCCTTCTCAACGAACGACCGCCACAATGAGCATGGATCAGAGCGCCTTGCTGAGCAGTCAGTACGACATCCACGGCCGCATCTCCCGCGCCATGGACAACCTCCGAAAGCTGGGTGCAGATAAGATCACCCTCGGCACGGTGAGCACTCGCATCCGCATTCTCGACGACCTGTGGGCCAAGTTTGAGTCAAACCATGATCTCATTCGGGCATGCTACGGGCACCTCTACAGCGAGAGTGAGTACGCAAAGACCGATTTTGTCGACACCGTCGAGAATACTTACGCGCATCAACGCGGTTTGCTTCTCGGTCTCGAAAGCAAAATGAAACCCGCGTCACCCAACGTGCCAGCCGGGTCGGGGCAAGCTAGCGAACACGCTCCCAAGACTTCACTACCGCGTATCCAATTACGGGAATTTTCGGGCGCGTATGAAGCGTGGCCGTCGTTTCGAGATCTCTTCAAGTCGGTCATCGGGGAGAATCCGTCGATTTCGAACGTTGAGCGGCTTCATTACCTCCGATCTTGTCTGCGAGGGCCCGCTGAAAAATTAGTGAGTTCTTTAACGGTGACCGGGGACAATTACGACCGCGCGTGGGCCATTCTAAATAAACATTACGAGAACAAGAGGGAGCTGATACGCTCCAACTTCGCCACGTTTACCGCCGTGGCGAAGATGAAGGGAGAAACCGCTGACGAGCTGAGCCGCATTCACAACGCCGTCACAAACGCAGTCAATGCGCAGGAGAGCATCGGGAGGCCCATCAAGTCCCATGGAATGGACCTCTTTAACCACCTGGTTGTCGAGCTCTTCGACCAGCGTACGCGACTCGAGTGGGAATCGGTCATTGCCGACGCCGTCGATCCGCCGGAGCACGAGAAGCTCACGGACTTTATCGCGAAGCGCATCCTTACGCTGAACGCCGCGAAACCGAAACCCGCCGCGAAAGCCCCCGATTCCACTCGGTCCGGGAAGACCCACGTCGCGAAACAAGGGTCGAAAACCAGTTCCGATCCGCAGTGCGCCCTGTGCAAGGGGAAACACTCTCTGATGACGTGCAGCGAATTTAAATCCAAGTCCGCCGCAGACCGAAAGATGGTTGTCGAGACCAGCCGATTGTGTTACAATTGCCTCGGCAATCACACAGTCGCGAAGTGTCAATCAACGAAGAACTGCTTTACGTGCAAGGCTCGTCATCACACGATGCTTCACGAGGCATACGCTCCCGCGTTAGCATCGAACGAGGTCAGCGCGCTGTCCGCTGTGCGCTCCGCTGACGACCGCAAGGCGATCCTCCTCGCGACCGAGCGAGTGACCGTCGCCGACCGCTACGGCAATCCGCATTCCGCTCGAGTCCTCATCGATCAAGGATCTGAGGTCTCGATCATCGCTGAGTCACTCGTGCAACAGTTGCACCTGCAACGATCTCGCTCCGCCGTGTCGATTTTCGGAATCGGGGGGTCGAAATCCGGGTCCACCCGTGGGAAGGTGACAGTGAGTCTCACGTCCGTGACGACCGGCGCCACGATTTCCGCCGTCGCGTTCGTGCTGCCTCGCCTTTCTCTCTACCAAGGCTCGGCGACGAAAAGCCCCGCCA
Organism: Temnothorax ravouxi; assembly: GCA_030770255.1. Lineage (NCBI taxonomy): Eukaryota > Metazoa > Arthropoda > Insecta > Hymenoptera > Formicidae > Temnothorax > Temnothorax ravouxi. Next base: position 6,584 of record JASTWP010003325.1, read on the forward strand.
CCTGGCCCCATCTCAAAGGGCTGCCTCTAGCCGATGCGCAGTTTTCGGCTGGAGACCCGGTCGAGTTACTCCTCGGAGCAGAGGTGTGCTCCACCATCCTTGAAGAGGGAATTAGAAAGGGCGGACCGCATGCCCCAATCGCACAGAAGACAGCCTTTGGGTGGATCCTATCCGGCGGCTGCGGTGCCTCAGCCCTCCACACGCGCGGCAGCTTTCAGGCGACGGCCGACAACGAATTGGCCGATCTCGTGCGCCGCTTCTGGGAGCAAGAAGCAGAGCCTTCCGCTCCCGCCGCCCTCACGCCAGACGAACAGAAGTGCGAGGATCTTTATGTGCGAACGCACTCTCGCACGGAGACGGGACGGTACGTGGTCCGGCTACCGTTTTCCAAGGTGCCAACGACGCTGTCCAAAACTCGCCGACCGGCCGAACGCCTGCTGGCCGCAATGGAGAGTAAGTTCCAAAGAGACTCCCGGTTCGGAGAGCTCTACCGCCAGTTTATGCGAGAGTACGAAGACCTGCAACACATGGAGTTGGCTTCGGTCTCGCCATTCAACGAAGATGAGTATGGATGCTTCTTACCTCATCATGGAGTCCTCCGAGGATCAAGCTCCTCCACCAAACTCAGGGTGGTGTTCAACGGTTCGCAACAGACAGCGGCCGGCGAGTCGCTGAACCACCACCTCCTCGTAGGCGCCAATCTGCTGCCCGCGTTAGCCGACGTGTTGATGCGCTGGCGCTGGCACCGCTACGCCTTCGTCACGGACATCGAGAAGATGTACCGACAAATCCTCATCCACCCGGACGACAGGACCTACCAGTGCATCCTCTGGCGTTGCGCCCTCCGCGCCCTCGTGTGCGTGTATCGGCTCTTCACGGTGACATACGGCCTCGCGTGCGCGCCCTTTCTGGCCATTCGAACGTTGCAGCAATTGGCCCGCGACGAACAATCGCGATATCCGCGGGGAGCGATCACGTTGCGCGAGGACACTTACGTGGACGACGTTGTCTCGGGTGCGAACACTCTGTCCGACGCGATCGCGAAACAAATCGAGCTCCGCGGGCTGTGCACGGCGGGCGGATTCCCGCTTCGAAAGTGGGCCGCGAACGACGAGGAAGTGCTGTCGGGAATTCCTCCCGAGCACCGACTTCACCACGAACCGCACTCGTGGGAAAACGACAGCTTTCCTACTCTCGGATTGTTGTGGCACCCGAACGAGGACACTTTCGCGTTCGCGATTCACCCGCGCACCGTCACAGAATACACGAAGAGACGCGTCCTGTCAGAAACCGCACGTCTTTTCGATCCGCTGGGGTGGCTCGCCCCCGTGGTGATTCGCGCAAAGATCCTCATTCAGTCCGCGTGGCTTCAGAGACTCGATTGGGACGATCCGCTTCCCGCCGCCGACGCGCACTGCTGGAAGAGCTTCCTCGAGGAACTGCCTCTCCTCTCCCGCTTACGCGTGACCCGCTGGCTTGGCAGCGGGGACGAGGATGCACAAGCGGAACTGCACGGTTTTGCCGACGCATCCGAGCGAGGATACGCCGCAGCCGTGTACCTCCGCATCACCCGGAACGGCACCGTGGCCATCCATCTGTTGGCTGCAAAGAGCAAGGTGGCCCCGGTTCGGCAGGTGACACTGCCACGGCTCGAGCTCACTGCCGCCGACTTGCTCACTTCTCTCACAGATCACACTCGTTCCACTTTGCGTCTGTTCACAGCACCCACGTTTCTTTGGTCCGACTCACAGGTTACCTTGAAGTGGATTCAAGGACACGCTTCCCGCTGGAAGACCTACGTGGCAAACCGCGTGGCCCACATTCAGCAAAGGCTGCCAGACGCTCAATGGAGACACGTCCCCGGGAAGGACAACCCTGCGGACTGCGCCTCCAGGGGAATAGCTCCGGGCGAACTGCTGGAACATCCCCTGTAGTGGACTGGACCCGCCTGGCTCCGCGAGAACCGAACTCAGTGGCCGAGCGAAGGCCTTGTGATGTCCGACGCCGATCTGCCCGAACAGAGAGTCGCGGCACACGTCGCCATCGAGAAAATCGAGGAGGAACCCGAGATGCTCCTCCGGTTTTCCTCCTTGCACCGGCTCCTCCGAGTCACGGGTTGGTGCTTACGTTGGCGTCGCGCCGCTTCCCGCACCACCGCACTTTCACTGCAATCGACCGAGATCGACGACGCACTGCTGCTCTGGCTCCGCGTGGTGCAAGCCCTGCACTTCGCCAACGAGATCACGGCACTTTCGGCAAACCGCACTGTGTCACAACGAAGCTCATTGGCGAGCCTGAGTCCGTTCCTGGATGACCACGGCGTTCTGAGGGTCGGAGGCCGCCTCAAGCATGCCATGCTTTCCACCGATGAGCGACATCCGATGATCGCACCGCCGTCCTCGTGGCTCACTCGGTTGCTCATCGAGTCGTGCCACCGTCGAACACTGCACGGAGGAGTGCAGCTCACTCTCGGTTTGCTCCGCCTGCGCTTCTGGGTTCCTCGTGGCCGCTCGGTTGTCAAACAGCGGCTGCACCGCTGCATCACCTGCACCCGCTGGCGAGCCACGACACCGCAACCACCGATGGGCGACCTTCCGAAGGGCCGAGTCACGCCAGCGCGCGCATTTCTCCGGACCGGTCTGGACTACGCCGGCCCGATCCTCCTCCGCACGAGCAAGGGCCGCGGACATCGAGCGTACAAGGCCTTCATCGCCTTGTTCGTGTGCCTCTGCTCTAAAGCCGTGCACCTTGACGTAGTCTCCGACTACACTACCGAAGCTTTCCTTGCCGCCTTCCGTCGCTTCACGGCACGTCGAGATCTCTGCGAGGAACTCTATTCGGATTGCGGAACTAACTTCGTAGGAGCCGACCGAGTCCTGCGAGAGCTCTTTCAAGCATCATCCGCCGACGGCCGTCGCCTGGCCCACGTCGTTGCCACGGAGGGCGTCAAATGGCATTTTAACCCGCCGGCTGCACCGCACTTCGGCGGATTGTGGGAGGCTGCGGTCAAGTCGACCAAGTTCCACCTCCGTCGGGTCATTGGAGAGACCACACTCACCTTCGAGGAGATGAGTACCTTCCTCGCCCAAGTAGAAGCCTGCCTGAATTCCAGGCCACTGCAGGCCTTGTCCGACGACCCGGACGACGTCTCAGCGCTGACCCCGGGACACTTCCTGATTGGAGCTCCGCTCCTCGCCGTCCCAGAGCCTACCTTGATGGACTCCTCCGACAACGCACTGTCCCGGTGACAACACCTTCAAAAAATGCGCGATCACTTTTGGTCACGGTGGTCGCACGAGTACCTAAACGGGCTGACAGCTCGCTCAAAGTGGCTCAAGGCTGAGGATGCGCCGGCCGTCGGATCACTGTGCTTGGTGCGTGGCGAAAGCACACCACCGAGTCGATGGCCACTTGCCCGCATCACACGATTGCACCCCGGAGACGGCATTGCTCGAGTGGCCACAATCCGCACCGCCACGTCGGAGCTAGTGCGACCGCTGTGCAAACTCGTGCTTCTCCCCGGGACGGAGGACCAGCCGCCGCCGACGGGCGCGTGAGCCGACCACCACTTCCTGTCACTCAATTGTTTTTGTCGACCTTGCGCCAACTCACGTTCACTTCACTTAATTATGTTTATGGGCCTTCTGCCAACGATGAAAGTGCACCGTGCGTAATCGCGCATTTCGGCCTCCCGCCGCAACGCACCTCACTTTCGCGTCACTTCACATCACTTACAGGCACAGAACACTTCACGTTTCACGCGATTTGCGAACACTTTACGTTTCACGCGATTCGCGTGTTTATGTTTCTTGGTCGAGATCTCCGCGAATTATGACACTGCGCAGGCGCGCCACGCCGCCATGGTTCGCCGGCACCACGCGCCGAACTCGCAATCATTGCAGATCGATCGTATATCGATTCCGTCTGCCGCAACTGCACCATCGAACGAACCGTTTCGTCAAGCATGACGAGGCGGGCGGGATGTTTGAGATCGTGCAATTCGGCATGGAAAATCGCGTCGTTTCCGACGGCCAATCACCCTCCAAAGTTCGGGGAAAAGTGCCGGGAGGGAGAATTGCCTCGGAGGCGATAAAAGAACCGCCGCTGCGCCGCGAAATCGAATTTTCGCGAGTAGATCACCGCCAGTATACCGCTCAGTTTTTCGACACAACCGCTTGCACGCCGCGTTACCGCCTTTCGACTTGTTCTCCGCACTTGCAATCGCACCGGCGAAATTTGCATTTCACCGCTTCGCCGTGCTAAATCCGGTGCGCGCTAACGGCTACTCGCCTAGAAAGAGATTGTAAATACCTTGTACATACGTTGTGAAATAGACTTTAATTATTTTGGGTAAACCATTACTTTATTTTTTCTGTGCGTGCTGTTTCCTATCTTGTGGTCGTCTCGTTACCTCGCGCCATACAGCGCAACCGCGTGCTCTCGAACATTCATGGTAAATAAATCGTTACACATTTGCACATTTGTAGATTTTTAGTCAGTCTGTTGCACAAGGTTTGGCTTTTTATTTATCACGTGGAATCAAATCTCTCGCCGAATGTGAAGAAACAATTAAGTTCTGCACTCGAATAAACGACATGTTTGATGCGCTAAATCGGAAATCTCCGAATCAGGGTTTGACCCCAGAGACCAAAGACTTTCAAGTATTACATGATTATTATTGAACAGCTGTAATGCTTTATTAAATACTTTTCAACCGATTTAATATGACCTGATTCACTATATCTTCAGGTATTACAAGATGCGCTCCAATGGTTAAACGAGTGGGAACTTGCCAAAGTACAATGTGACATAACGGCTGATGAATTTTTAACTGTACAAACGTCTGAAGCTTTGCGAATCTCTCTACAATCAACGATCAATTTATGCCCCTATCTCATCGAAAAATACGATTTTAAATATTTACTAACCGGGAAAGTAAATCAGGATAACTTGGAGGTAATTAAACTTCCATACTTGTCCGAATGGGGTGAATTACTCGATCAAACATGCTCCGACCATGAATACGGGTCATAGTCCTTCAGTCATTACACTTACGGTAAATGAAGAATTCTACAGTGATGGCGGGGCGGGAAGATATACTTACCTTATTTGCTTAATCCTGGAATTTGAAATGTACCTGACAGAGAAAAGAAAATTACTTTAATTGAAGAATTTTAAAATGACGGAAGGGGGAGAGAAATATTTACCTCGTTGTGCGATTGTCGAAAGTGGAGAATACCTGAAAAAGAAAATCAATTATTGGCAAAAGTTAACAAAATATACAACATTTGTTATCTTGAGTACTTGTTACTTACCGTGATTGAAGAATCTTGAAATAGGAGAACACGGAAATATATATAATTACTTATTCATATGCTTGACTTGAACAATCGCACAACACCTGAGATACAAATTATGTAATAAGTGTAATCTCCACAAGTGCCGGTCATTATTGATAATGATGTGCGTGCGTGCCCACGCGCGCGCATGTTATTGCATCTATGTACAACCTATGTTTGTATGTATTTTTATTGTAGAAATTTTTTGGCACAATTCGACAAGCTGCAGGATGTAATGATCATCCCAGTTGCCCGACGTTCTTGCAACTGTACAAAATATTGTCAGTGTACAGTATTATAAAACCTCCTAAATTTGGAAACTGCACCGTTTCCGAACAGACTTCGCCGCAAATTCTAATCTCGCTTCAGGAGCTGAAAGATATTTACGGGCCGAAATCTAAGGGAAAGAGTACAGAATATCGACAATGTGTTAAGGAAAAATTAGACCAAATTTTACAATACCACGACTGGGAGGCGGACGATATCATAAATTATAATAATAATCTTGAGCATGATTCTACCCTATCCGAGACCCTCGATTGTATTATATATTTTGTGACAGGTTTTTTTACTTTAACATAAACTTTTCTCTTAAACTGCTTACAATCGTTTTAATAATTCGTAGGTATGTATCTATTATAATAAGAATCGCTGCTTGTAAGATTTGTATAATGAACTTCTTCAATTACATATATGCACTGCTTTTAGCATGTTAACATTGTAGAATACTAACAATCGCCGCTTGTAAGATTTGTGTAATAAACTCTTTCAATTGCATGCGCTGCTTTTAGCATGTTAACATTGTAGAATACTAACAATCGCCGCTTGTAAGATTTGTGTAATAAACTCTTTCAATTGCATGCGCTGCTTTTAGCATGTTAACATTGTAGAATACTAACAATCGCCGCTTGTAAGATTTGTGTAATAATAAAACTCCTTCAATTGCATGCGCTGCTTTTAGCATGTTAACATTGTAGAATACGGCTCATCTATATTCACGCGGAAATGATCAACATCACTAATATCTAACAGGTTTACATTGATTAACAGGTTATTTGTGTAAACAAGTATTAAAAGTATACGGCACATGCACGAATTGTCAACGAGCTGTGAGATCCGATTCCCTTTCCACGTCTGCGGTATCGCAATTAGTCAGCATGAAATCCCGAGGTGGACTGATTCATCCTAATTCAAGATTTTTCGATCTTATCCGTCACGTAGAATCGTGCTTTGCTAAATATGCCTCTCATCGAGACGTTTTTGATTGCGTGCTTGAAGAAGTTTTATCTTCTTACAATTTTACTTTTCCTTGCACAGAGCATGCTTCTGAGATTTTATCGTATGCGATAGTGTATTACATACGTTTAAGGATGAGACAAAATACTTATCAAGAAAATGTGAAAAATCCAAAAGTTTCTGCAACTAAAAGAAAATTGTCAAAACTAACAAATTCTTAAAAGTTTCACGGTGATACAAATATTCGTGCGATGACTCTTTTTGTCTACGTTTTTTGAGCTTAATTCGACGATTACTCGATTTTGATATGATTGTTATAAGCATTCCGGATCTTAAAAATCCAACGTATAATTATTAAGATTATAATCTGAATAAATAAATAAATATATATATAATATATTTAGATTATAATCAATTCAGATTAAATGATGTTTTTATATCTATACTATTATATATATTAACATCATTTAAATAAATAGTGCTGATATTTTGATATCGATACGAACGCTTAATATCAAATATAATATAGATTTATTATCGTTCAAATTAATATTAGGCATTACATTATGTTTTGTTCTTTGCAAATAAAAGTTTTTTTTTATACCCTTTGTATATGATACAATTATATAATATATTTATTTGTATTAAGGAATATAAAAATACATTTAACATAAAAAAGCATAAGTGAAATGTATAAGAAAATTTATATACAAATCCGAGATATCCACCTTAATTATTTTATTGATTTTGTATTTCGCTAATAGAAAAATTATATCAAAAGTTTTTTTGTATTTTGAGATTTATATCATTTTTCAATCGTAATAAATACGAGGTAAGCATTGAGGTGCGACAGACATATAGCTGTTAGAAAGAGATTGACAATCTGTTTCTATCTCTCTCCCGCTCGTACTTCCTTCGATCGTTGCGCCTCTCGTGGCGCATGAAGCGAATTAGATTTCACTTCAATAAGACGACCACCCCCCACCACTAAAATTTGAGCTCGTTGCTAGACCTGTATACAAGACCGTGTTACGTCACCCAGCGGACAGCGGGAGACAGAATATCATTCCCTGCTTTTCGCTGTAACTCACGCGTCGCGGTTGCTTCTTCGTACTGCATTTCCATACAATATTTATATAAGTACTAGCTGGTTACCCGGGCTTCGACCCGGAGGACATGTGTAATAAAACACAAAAATAGTTTCTCCCTCTCTCTCTTTCCCTCTCTCTTTTCCCCCTTCTCTCTCTCTCTCTCTTTCTCTCCCTCTCCCTCTTCCTTTCTTTCTCTCCCCCTCCCTCTCTCTCTTTCCCCCCTCTCTCTCTCTCTTTCTCTCTCTCTCCCTCCCTCCCTCACTCTCTTTCTTTCTCTCTCCCTCCCTCTTTTTTTTTCTCTTTCTCTTTCTCTCCCCCTCTCTCTCTCTCTCTCTCTCTCTCTCTCTTCCTTCTCTCTCTTTCTCTCTAAAATGCTATAAATTGAAATATATTACTTTTTTATCTACTAAAGTTCAATTCCGTCATATACAATTCTTTGAGATTCACTCAATTATTTCCTAAAAATTTGGAAAAATTTTGTAACCGATTTCCAAAAAAATCGGTAACAAAGAACTATACAGTTTATAGCACTTCTTGGGAAATTTTACCCCTGTTTTATATACAATTCTTTAAAATTCGTCAAACTTCTGATACCGGTTTTCAAAAAGATCGGTAACGAAAAATGATATACTTTTTATAGCACTCCCCGGAAAATTTAAACCTTACTTTATGTACAATTCTTTGAGATTCGATCATTTGGAACCGGTTTCCAAAAAGATCGGTAACAAAAAATAGTACACTTTATAACACTCCCCGGGAAATTCTATTCCTTCTTCATGTACAATTTTTTGAGATTCAATTAATTATTTTCCAAAAAATTTGAAAAATTAAAAAAACCGGTTTCCGAAAAGATCGGTAACAAAAACTGTACACATCATGGCGCTCCCCAGAAAATTCTACTCCTACTTCATTTACAATTCTTTAAGATTCGGTCAATAAACTCCCGAAAAATTGAAAAAATTTCGAAACCGGCTTCCAAAAAGATCGGTAACGAAAAATTATACACTTTATAGCACTCCCCGGAAATTTCTACCCCTGTTTGATCTATAATTCTTTGAGATTTGGTGAATTATTTCCCGAAAATTTGAAAGAATTAGAAAAACCGGTTTCCAGAAAATCGGTAACGAAAAACTATACACATAGTGGCACTCCCCGGAAAATTCTACCCCTATTTCATATACTTTTGACAAAAATTCGGTTCAGGGGTTTGGGCTGGGCGTTGATGAGTCAGTCAGTCAGTCAGTCAGTCAGTCAGGACATCTTCCTTTATAGATATAGATATATAATATATATAAAATATGTATATAATATATATAATATATATACTTCTGTTATTCAGAACGTAATAAGTTTTTCAAAAATTTATAATTAAAAAAGATATTAAATACATTTTTCTTATAAGTACATCTATCGTTCCACTCGTATTTTTTATGCAAATATATATTGAAATGTATATAAATGACATGTCAGTGCCTCAGTGCACAGATATATAACATCTTTCTTCAATTGTACACTATCAATCGCCCATCAAGCATTACAAAATATAAGAACAAGGGGCACGAGACATACGGATAAATGTATTTTCTTATACTCCACATGTTGGATGATTTATTTGTATTGTTAGTATATTATACATTTAAAATATTGAAGGGTATTAAAGTATTATGCATGATAAAGTTTTCTGTATTTGTTATGTAAATTTAAAAAAATTAATATAACAAATAAAGAAAACTCATCATGCATAATTTCAATATTTTATACTAACATCTAACGTGTATGGAATATAAAAAAAAATACATTTATCCGTATGTTTCGTTTGTGCCTTGTTATTATATTTTGTTATGCTTGACGGGCAATCAATAGTGTAAAAATAAATAAAGATGTATGTTATACATCAGTGCACTATTACTACGTTTACGCGAGCGTTAATTCTGTAGTAACTTATGATAATTCCTTCGCGTAAACGAGTGATATATCGTAAGTTACTATACAGAAGTAACGCTCGCGTAAACGTAGTAACGGACACACAGACACACATTGTATCTTATACCTATAGACACATACACACCTTGGACATCGGAGATAGAATACGGATATTTTTCTGCGATTCAAAATACATTCCCGAAAAATAGATTGACTTGTAACGTTATGACTGTTCGCGACGGAAAACTTTAAAAGAGCGCCATTTATATGGCTAACATTGTGTGTGTTTCACAATATTTTATTTATGTAAACTGTAACTTTTGCAGAAAGCGAGGAAATCGGAATCGTTTAGCTTTAGATAAATTGTAACGCTAACACAGTACGTGTTTGAGTAAATTTTTTTTAAGTATAGATAAGCAATATAAATTGAATAAAAAGTTTATAAATCAATACTGTATTGTTCGCATGTATTATTCCCATAATCCTTTCTCTTATGTTTCTTTCTTTTTATTTCTTCTTTCTCTTTTTCTTTTTTTCTGCAATATAAGGCATACATATAATGCGTATTATAATGTATAATATTATAATGTATTTTATTCAGTTTGTTATCTATATACTGTTCATCAGCTGCCGTTACCCTCTACTCTGATGCTAAGACTGAGGTATATTTTTCTATATAAAGACAGAATAAAATTAGTTATATAAATCAATACTATAAATTTAATATTTATTGCATTTGTTATAAAAGTTATTATTTTACCCCATCAAGAATGGATAGATCCTTTGAAAGAGTTTTACATCATTCATTTACATTACAAGAAAAAAATTATTAGAGGTGCAAGAGATGCAGTAAATTGCCAAGTCTAATAAGTGCTCGCGTCAATACATACGATGTATACTAATTCACATTCTCAATTATGCTACTGTTATTATTTGTCATCAGACAATTATAAACATACATATAATAATTAGATACATATTATATATTGTAAGGGGAGACCCGGTCCGCGTCCAGGTTACTGAAGGACAAGGGTAGCACGATTCAGGATGATGAGGGTGAAGAAGGGTAACTCGGTATTATCACGCAACGGTCTTTATTATACAGAGACACGCGAGCACTTCCGCGTGGCTCGGCGGTTAGACAATAACTGACTCGTCTCGGGGTTTGAACAGGGTGTGTCCCCGCGCATCACTCACTCAGCCAATCACGGCTACGCTCGCCACAGCCAATCACCGTTCGGGAGGTCGCTAGGCGCGAGTATATGTGCACGAGCGCCTCGCGGGCGAACGCGGGAAATTCAAATGCGGCCTACGTTCTTAGTCGACGTTTACAATATATATACGCACATGTGTGCATAAAAATATATGTAATTTATAAAAAGCGGGTGCTTAAGGCTTGATACGTTACTGCCTTCTGCTACGGACGGCCAGAAAGCATTTTCAGGTTCAGGCCGCACTGCTAAAGAATCCATAGACGCGGCAACGCCGCGTGGCGTTGCCGCGTCTATAGCATATGTCTCTCTACCACGTGCGTCCGTGTGAGCAATTCAGTGGTGTGTGTACGTGTACGGAGTTTCGCGTTGTCACCACCAGTGGCACCACCTTACGTGGTGGCGTTTGCTGAAAGTTGACATTACCGACGTCGAGGAAGTTCGGGCTTCGCTTTAGGATCCCCTTAAGGAGTGGGGGTATAGGCGCACGTAGAAAGAGAGACACTCTGTTGTGTGGCTGTTCGTTCTCTCTCGTTTCGCGCATGCGTACGCAAAATAAGTGTGATGGGAGGGAGGCATTAAGAAAGAGGAGCGAGGTGGAACAAGAAACTAAAACTTGGAACTTGGAACAGTTGGAACGTGAAACGGCTAGAAGTTGCTGTAGGACCACATGGTAAATACGTTTTTTACATATAAAAAGATAATGCTTTTTACGGTGAGTTTGTTCATCAGTATTTATTCAAGTTTATAAAAAGACGCCAATAAAATAAAGTAGTGAAATAAAGTGCTGGGGAACGTGAAAACTCTCTTAATACTATAAACAGATGACATAAAAAGCAATATCTGTTTATACGTAAAAAGTATATTACCAGAGAGAAACCTGAGAGAGGCCATCCCGGCATTTTTCGTCAATTTTTGTGTGTCGCATCTTCCGACGCGCCACCTGAGAAAGTGCGCATAAACTACGTCGTTTCGCTCGGTAACCGCACATGGTTTGCGTCCGTGCTAATGGTTCGTGTCCGAACTAGCCAGTTAGAGGGGATATGCTGCGGCCGCGGCGGCCGCGCTCGGCCGGCCCGACGCACAGTGGAGCCGTTTGCGCGAATCGCGGAAAAAATTATGTTACTTGTAAAATATGCAATGAATGATCATAGAACCTTTCAATGTTGACTTATAAAAATTGCAAAAGTGTATATTTATTAAAAATTAATGATAGGAACAAGTATTTGATTAAAATTAAATAAAAATTCAATTTACGTATAAGAGCAAAGTAATTCTTGCGTTTCATCGCTTAAGTCTAAATTTCTTTTATGTGGTTTACTTCTTAACTAGTTATTAACGGATCGGATGACACGAGCATCATATAAGCATAACATCTTCATTTGTAAACAGACGGCTACATTTTCTACTATGATTAAGTCGATCGATATCGTTTATAGTCCTTATTTCTTGCCTCTTGAGCTTCTTCCGATAAATGTCCCAACAGGTAACGCTGCATAATTTCTATAATTTCCTTACCGTGAAGAAGAATTTTATGAACGCGGTAATTGGCATAAAGTACCAAGAATATTTTTCAATAAATATTTCCGCTGCCTTGTACGCGCATGAGAACCGAATTTGTCTGAATTTATTTTTTCACCACAATTAATCGTTTATAATATTGTGGAAAATCTTCTGATCAATTCCTCGTCAACTCCAGTTATTTCTGCTGTGATTTTTGGATCAGCAAAAAATCGTCGAGAAGTATTTCCGTCGTTAGATAATCCGGAACCTTGTTTAAATGTCCACTCTCAGTCCAAGTTTATTATAAAAAGCGTCTTGTATTCTTTTTTTTTGTTTCTTTTTTTTGAACGCGTGTTTCTGGCGTTGTGATGAAACGCAAGAATATATTACTTTGCTCTTATACGTAAATTGAATTTTTATTTAATTTCAATCAAATACTTGTTCCTATCATTAATTTTTAATAAATATACACTTTTGCAATTTTTATAAGTCAACATTGAAAGGTTCTATGATCATTCATTGCATATTTTACAAGTAACATAATTTTTTCCGCGATTCGCGCAAACGGCTCCACTGTGCGTCGGGCCGGCCGAGCGCGGCCGCCGCGGCCGCAGCATATCCCCTCTAACTGGCTAGTTCGGACACGAACCATTAGCACAGACGCAAACCATGTGCGGTTACCGAACGAAACGACGTAGTTTATGCGCACTTTCTCAGGTGGCGCGTCGGAAGATGCGACACACAAAAATTGACGAAAAATGCCGGGATGGCCTCTCTCAGGTTTCTCTCTGATATTACTCTGTGGTTCTGCAGCTACGGCATAAAGTAAATACCATCGATATTAGGAACAAACACAAGTTGTATGTATATAAGCTACTAGCTGGTTACCCGGGCTTCGCCCCGGAGGACATATGTAATAAACCATGCAAATAGTCTCTCTCTCTCTGTCTCTCTCTCTCTCTCTCTCTCTCTCTCTCTCTCTCTCTCTCTCTTCCTCCCTCCCTCCTTCTCCCTCTAAAATGCTATAAATTAAAAAATATTACTTATTTATCGATTGAAGTTCAATTCCGTCATATATAATTCTTTGAGATTCACTCAATTATTTCCTAAAAAATTGGAAAAATTTCGTAATCGATTTCTAAAAAAATACCGGTTCCCAAAATGATCGGTAACGAAAAATTATACAGTTTATAGCACTTTCCAGAAAATTCTACCCCTGTTTTACATACAATTCTTTAAAATTTGATCAATTATTTCCCGAAAAATTCGTCAAACTTCTGATACTTGCTTCCAAAAAGATCGGTAATAAAAAATTATATACTTTATAGCACTCCCCGGGAAATTCAACCCCTACTTTATGTACAATTCTTTGAGATTCGGTCATTCCGAACCGATTTCCAAAAAGATCGGTAACAAAAAATAGTACATTTTATAGCACTCCCCGAGAAATTCTACTCTTTTTTCATGTATAATTTTTTGAGATTTAATCAATTATTTCCCAAAAAATTAGAAAAATTAAAAAAACCGGTTTCCAAAAAGATCGGCAACAAAAACTGTACACATTATGGCGCTTCCCGTAAAATTCTACCCCTACTTCTTTAAAATCGGTCAATAACATCCCGAAGAATTGAAAAAATTTCCGTACCGGTTTCCAAAAAAATCGGTAACGAAAAATTATACACTTTATAGCACTCCCCGGAAAATTCTACCCTTGTTTGATCTATAATTCTTTGAAATTCGGTGAATTATTTCCCGAAAAATTAGAAGAATTAGAAAAACCGGTTTCCAGAAAATTGGTAACAAAAAACTATACACATAGTGGCACTCCCCGGAAAATTCTACCCCTATTTCATATACTTTTGGTTAAAATTCGGTTCAGGGGTTTGGGCTGGACGTTGATGAGTCAGTGAGTGAGTGAGTCAGTCAGTCAGTCAGTCAGGACATCTTCCTTTATATATATAGATTATAATCTTAAAATCGCTACTATTTTAAGTGATAACACAGCCACACAAAAAATTTTTTTTTCTGATCTGGGGGTCTGACCATGTTTACTTTATGTTTTTGTAAACATGGTCAGACCCCCAGATAAAAAAAAATTTTTTGTGTGGCTGTGTAATTAATGGAGGGAGATCACATGGAGTGGCATGAAGTAAACATGCGAATAAAACGGCGTGCATTATTACACGACTAAATATGAAAAGTGGATGAAAAATTTTTGTGGCAAATGACAATAATACGGTGCAAATACTTACTTACCCTGATCTAGAGAAGGAGGGAATAATTACAAGATTTTCAGCGCCGGTCTCAGTACTTGCAACAGCAAAAAATAGTAGTTTAATAGTATCTGGTGCCTGGTATGTGAGAGCAAATTTTATATTTATTATGTATATTACTTATTACATTATTATGCCGACAACTCTTTAACAACTTGATCTTCTTTTTCAAAGTGATATGAGGATACAAGTTACTAACATTAATACCGCGGACAGTATAGAATTAGAAGGCCATGAAGCACCAATTTTAGGCCTGTCTTTAGACTGAAAAAAAGAGTTTGTGGTAAGAATCATTGCATCACTTTCTGATGTTTCATTGATGATAAAAGCAATATTTTAAAGCATTTGAAACTGATATTTCTAGGCATCTTCTAGCGCTGATGGATCTATTCGAGTATGGAATATTAAGGAAAAGAGAACCGTACATGTTTGGAATAACGTTGTATCAAAATCTAACTTCTTTTTTATTGCGAAATTGTATTGCACACCTTCCTTCAAATGTACAGATAGCAGTTGTTTAGCGTATCCATCTAACAAAGATGTAGTTATCGTGGAGAGATCGTCTTGGAAGGAATTATGTAAACTGAAATGTTCCACTTTAGACTGTAAGCTACTATCTCAATTTCTTGTCTCAATATTCTTGTCTCTTTTTTGGCTAATTGATGAAACACCTTTCCTGTTTTCATATTTTTATATAGGACCTCAGCATTTGTAAATTATCTGAGTGTGGCACGCGCATTGCCGCCAGTTCACTGCACGGGGAGATAGTTGTGTGGAATGTGGAAACCAAGGAAATGATCGGATATCTCGAACACGAGCAGGATATTAAAATCACTGCATTGGTATGGCATATAGATCATTCGAATAAAATTGCATTCTGTGATGCAATGGGAAAATTAGGATGCATTGATGTGGTAAGAGAGAATACTCACGTTAAATATACATATATGTTTCACATACATGTGTGTATATATCCGGTACAATAATTTCAACATGTCTGTAATAATTCTTTCAGATAAGCTCTAGTAAGCTTGGAAGTGAGGCAATCTTGGATTCTGAGAAAAACGAAGATGTAATGGAAAATGATATTGCTTTATCGGATGATGATGACGATGATGACGAAAATATTATATCCCTGAATAAAATTAAAGCCTCCGTCAATCTAGAGGATGATCAGAAAAGTCATTCCGATGCAGGCTTTGAAAAGCCAACATTTGACACGAAGGCTTTTGTGCATAACGTAAAAGTGCAATCGTCTTTTCAACCAGGATCTGCACCCTCTTATTTATTATCATATTTCATGGTGCAGTACAATAATAAGTTTTACACGCGTGTACACTTATGATCTTTAAAGATAAATTAATTCTTTATAATGTTTTTATAGATGTGGAACGATGTGGGAATGGTTAGATGTTTCTCATTAGAAGATGGGGAAGAATGTAGCATTGAGGTGGAGTTCCATGATGTTACAGTTCATCGCAGCATGCACATAAATAATTATCTACGGCAGTCTTTAGCTGCCTTATATACCCAAGTACTTGCTCCGAGCTGCGCTGCTTCTGAAGATGGTCCTAGTAAAATTGTCGTAATAGTTCTGCAAGGTTAGTTACTTTATTATATATATAAGGTAATTTATTAATTATATCAATGTTTCACATAACAATATATGAATAAATATATAAATATATACAATAAACTGTTATTCCTCTGTATCAGGTTGGGGTTCTGGAAATAAAGAATGAATCCTGGATCTGCCAGAAGGAGAGGAAAGTGATTGCTTAATAATTAAGGTATAATTGAATACAAAATAAAATCACAGATGTATTGAAACTGTTGCTTAGTGTTTATTAGGATATATTTATCGTTTACATATAAAATGTTATAGTATTAATGTGTTACATTAACATAAAATGATTATTAATAATTAATGTTATAGAAACATATAACATTAAGTGTTGTAGTATTAAAAATGTGTAGTAGTTTTGTTTATATACTTTTAAAATAGCAGAGAAAACTTTAACATATGTATTTTATTCAGTATTATAATTCGAATTCTATTGATTTTGAAAAAGTGTTAATTTATTGTTTTTCATTCTTATTCTTCGGATGGAATTTGTGAGCGTTGTACTTTCATGTTTAAGACGCGCGTTGAAAAAAGTTTTCAAAATTAGTTTTATTATTTGACTTCGGTGATCAAACAATGGAGACTGTTCATAAATATGTCTATCTGTATTAAATACATATGAAGGAAGTGAGCGGAAAGATTGACATATTAAAACATTTAATATATTTTTAGTTGTAAATAATTTGTCTTGATTACTTCTGAAAGTTTTTTCTGCGTTCTTACATATTATAATAACATCAGGTGATGCTACATGCAAACCACCGCGATTTTTTCGCTGTAACAGTTTATCAGTAAATGTGTTTGATTCTTTCTGTGCCTCGCTTGCAATGAGCAATTGTTTACAAAATAAGCAATCAATTTTGTGTGTAATAGTTTTAGCAACAAATCCAGACATGTACGTAATAACTTCCTCAGCATATTCAGTTAAGAACCAATTATTGTTTTGATTAAAATAATCATGATCCATAAAAATAGAATTTGCAGCATCTTGCTCAAAATCATTATCTGCGTTTTGTTGTATGTACACTATGTGCAGTTATTTGCTCGTTTCTTTACAGATTCATTATTAGATACATTAAATAGTACAGTGTCGTCTTGTGGAATGCAGTTTGCACTTAAAGGAACAGACACATTTGCTAAATGTAATATTTTTCTATAAGATGCTTTGAATTGTTTTGCACTCAGATTATTGTTCCAACCGTTCATTCTTCTAATCAAAGAAAAGAAAGTTTCAATGTGGTCTTGGAATAATTTGTATGTTAACAAAAACTCTATTGTATTTTTATTGAATAGTTGTTCTGCTAAAGCAATACTATTTTGTAAATCAATAACAAACCCAATAAAGCCTGTTTTTCGTACACTTTGAAGTACAGGAACGTCTTTATTTTTTAAAGATTTAATATATAAAACAAACCTCTCAATGTTATCTTTTAGAATACGTATTTTATCTTTCGTTATTGTTCGTTTGGTTTCTGTTTTATTATTTAAATTTTTAGAATTTAATATGTCAAATACGTCGTTAAATGTCTTGCAAAATGTCGCGGTTGCTGAAGCTCCGGCAAAATGAGGTAATTTTAAGTCATATTCTCCAAACCCAAGTGCAGCAGTTACCGAATTACTGAAAACTTGTGCTGCTAAATGTACTTTCATTTTTTTGTTGTAAAAGTATACATGTCTACTTCTAACTTTAGTCGCAAGGTGTAATTTTTCCGCGTCTCGTAACGAAACTAATTGCCGTATAAATTTCCAACTAATTATATGATTTTCGTTATCACTTAAGTCTTCCTTACCAAGTGCATTTCTAACAAGTTTTAGCATGTGACACGCGTCATAAAAAATATATATATATACGTTTAGACTCATCAGCGGGATGGACAAAATATGGTGCAATCTGTTCAATTTCAGTTTGTTTCAAACGTGCGCTCAATTCTTCACACATAGATATATTGGAAGATACTCCATCAAACGTAATACTGACAATATCTAGATCGTTTGCATGAAGCGCACATAAAATAGTCTTTAATAACTTTGCTTTTTCACGGCCATTTAATTTATTAGTGAAGTAATATGCAATTGGAAGTTTAAAATTCTGGTTTATTGCAACTAACATAAAGACAAAAACTTCACTAGCAAGCGGCACTTTATCTTTAGCAACGGCATCGATGTCAACAAAACCATGTGATTTTTGTCCATCCCAATCAACACTTTTTCTAATACTCATTTCATCAAAAGTTAAATTGAACACTATATTTTCTTATTTTTTTCGCAAGCATTTCGAACTACATTGCGTACGGTTTTTAAGGCTTGGTCAGATATACCGGAGTCGCTATTAATATTTCGCATCCATGTTCGAATAGTAGTTGGATGTGGAAGACATTTTAAAAACGTTTTTCTTAGGAATGAGTATGCCGCAGGGGAGTGAAAATGGAGCGTACAGGCAAAACATCTCAAAGCGTGTGGAAAAACTTTTGGCTTTCGCTCATTTAAAAGTCTTGTTAGTAATTCTTCTATAGGACCAGGCACTACATCCTATAAAAACATAACGATATTTTCTAATTTACCACCCGTAACATAATGAATTACATCATTTATACTTTACCGAAGTATTCGCGTTCTCTATATGTTTATATGCAATTTCGAAATAAAATAAAAAGAAACTTGTTATTTTAATTTCTTACATTTACCTAATTACTTTTACATTTACATGATTACTTACTTTTCTTTACTTTTCTTACTTTCTTAAGAGGGAATCCTGAACACCGACAAAAACAGTCAGAGCTCGTTCTTTGAAACGGCTTTACAGATCGCAAAATCCTTTTACAGGAGTAAAAGTATAGGTACTAATGAAGAGTGGGAATGTAAAATAATTAGTAATAATTAAAAAAATGTAAAAATGCTGTCACCTCATTTTCTAATATAAACAGTTGTATAAGTAATATGTACGAAATGAAATGTTCCCACAGAAGACGTGCACAAAATAACTTTGAAATTGAGATTGAAAGCCTGGAATAAAAATGAGAGCTTCGAAGAAATTATAACCTATAACCATGTCTATCCTTGTCTATCATTATTGTCTATACAAGGACAGATATAGAATTTGGTCGGCAATACAAACAGCTTCAAGATCCCCTTTGTTATTTTAACTTTCAAGATTTACATAATTATTTTTACATTTACATAATTACATACTATTCTTTACCTACTTTCTTTACATTATATCTACATTTACTCCTCATTATTGTCCTAAATACAATTTTAATCTCAGCACTGCCATAGTGCTTATATTAACAAATACTTAAGTATAC
>JASTWP010003326.1:0-26067 GCA_030770255.1 Temnothorax ravouxi
TTGCTTAGACTCGCGAATCTACTCGACGATGTGTCGATCATTTTTAATGAATTATATAACTTTGACTTTTGTTGTCCAATAGCACAGTAGAGGTGATGGAAATACGATATCGTTAATTCTTTATATAAGCCAATTAAGAATTTAATCAACTGTACTGGCAACGATTATAATCATGTGACAAGTCGTCACCGCGTTTCGACCAAGAATTCTGGTCATTCTAAAATTGATGTAATTTTAGATGCTTATAATATAAGCATCTTAATTAAATAATTAAATTTATTGCAAAAAATATTACCTCAGTCAGGGTTCGAACCTGGAACCTCCCTCATTCCGTGACGGGTGTCGTCCCAATTCGACCACTATCATATAGTCAATTTCGTTTCTTATTAGTTCAAATTACTTTTACTTTTAGCTTATATTATCTTGTAATTTATTGTAAAATTAAGCATTTGACGTTATATATAATATTTTTATAAAAAATTTAATCATATCATTAACCGTTGGTGCAATATACGCACTATGTACGTATCATATATGCGCACTTTTTTATATTATAATTATAACATTTCTAATATCTTGTATAATACTTTAGTTAGTAAAAGTTCTAAAAATGCGGAAAATTATTCTAATGCTTATATTTCTTCAAAAAATAATCAGAGTAAATAGAGAGAACCTTGAATTTTGTATCTGTTTGGATCATAAATTTAACATCAAAACGCATTTCTTCCAGTTGTTTCAGTTTACCTCGTATAAATGCTGAAGTTTAATTGTGTCATTGCCAGTTTTCTATCTATTGACAGTGATCTTGTCATTGGTAAGTTTATATATCCGTTAGATACTTATTTATTAATTACTTTTTTAATCTAATTTAATCATATTTTTATATTGTGTCCCTTGGAAATTGTTGTAAAATATTTTTGTTTGCTTGAGGAGTAAGTTTTAATTAACTTCTGAAATAAAGATATGTAGTAGAAAATGTAATTACACTGCATTTAGAATACCTTAAAATGATGAAAACGTTTGCTTGATATTTAATATAAATCTTATTTAAGGACGTTCTCTCGTTCTTATACTAAAGAAAATCGATATTCTTAGGATTTTCTTAAAACTGTGAATATACGTTAATTTAAGTGTGCTTTATGGTGGTAAAAATTTCAGTATCTCTTCCGGTATAAAAAATAAAGATACTGAGCCTCAAAGTTTAAAAAAAAAATTAAAAATTTTTTTAGTGTTGGCATTTGTTCCTTATAGAACTCGACGAGAGGAGCAACTTTGGTCCTCTTGGCTAACCTCGTATCTCTTACCGTTTGGCCTGGAAAACCTTTTCATTAGTAAAAGTTGAAACTTTGAGACTCAGTATCTTTATTTTTTATACCGGAAGAGGTACTGAAATTTTATACCACGCATAAAGCACACCTAAATTAACGTATATTCACAGTTTCAAGAAAATCCTAAGAAAATCGATTTTCTCTAGTATAAGGACGAGAGAACGTCCTTAATAATTACTATGTATTAGTTTAACGTTCAGTAACTTTGTTTTATTTAAAAAATTATAACTCACAAACTCACGAATTTAATGTTTTAGCGCGCAAATTAAAGCTAAAAGTAGTGCAAATAAGAAAAAAATATGAGATAATTATTAATTAAATAGGAATACTTAATTTCGTCGCTTTAAATATGGTAATTTTTAAATGGTACAGAAGAACTTTAAGGATGTCAGAAAAAGAATTTCTGAATAAGAAAAGACGAATTTTTGAGTGTAAAAGATATTTTTTATGTAAAAAAAATTGATTTTTTTATAATCGCAAGCTCTTCCCCATCTCTTTTACTTCTGCCTGCCTCTGAGCCATAATAGTCCTCTGGAATGTCAAATTTTTTTTAACGATAAAAATATTTTAAATACGCTTAAATTGTACACAAAAATACATTTTTATCGAAAAAAATTCTCACTTACCTACACACACGTATGTACTCCTCCAACACTGACGTAATCCTCCAACCATGCGCTTATATCTCGGCAACCGTAAATAATAGAAAGATGATTTAAAAAAGACTTTGTACTTCGTACTTTACCCTATTGGCATTACTCAATTGTATTACTCGCAATTATATACTTTCGTTTATTAAAGCAATAAAGCGCGAGTTGGCCAGAAGAATCGCGCGCCTCGCCGCATTCATCATTTTCATTAAAACGTTTTTATATCTCGGCAATCGTAAAAGATAGAAAGATGATTCAAAAAGCACTTTTTAGATCGTGCTTTACTCTATTAGAATTGCTCACTTTTATTATTGGCAATTATTTATTTCCGTTTATTAAGACGAAAAAGCGCGCAAACTTAAAGATTCGGGCGTCAAGCAATTTTTTATTTACTTTAAACGCTTATATCTCGGCAACCGCAAACGATAGAAAGACGATTCAACAAGCACTCATTAGTTTAAAATCTGCGCTATTGGAATTAGTCATTATTAATATTGGCAATTTTTCAGTTTCGATTACTATAACAATAAGACGAGAAAGCGCGCAAGATCTTAACGAAATGTGCGCCGAGCGACTTTTTATTTTCATTAAACATTTATCGTATATATTTTGGCAATCATAAATGATACATCGAAGTATATATATACGATTGAACAGTATAACTTTTCGGGACATTGTCTCATTTCTAAGATTTCTGGAAAATGACATTTCGGTACACATTGTCTGCACGTTTCTAAGATTTCGAGATTATGCCCTTTCGGCACATTGTCATAGTTTTCAATTTTTGTGATTTTGATTTTTCGGGACATTGCATGTCCACTTATAATCCTTGTTAAAGCAGAGAATAGTAGAAAGCATAAATACAGAGTATTCTCTGCTTTAATCAAAAGCACAAACTATCGTCTGCTTTAATTGTAATCCTTTAAATTTTTATTTCAAACCATTTTTCGAATAAATTTGGGCCATGTACTCACATTACCAATTACATCTTGAATTGCAAGCAAAAGGATATACTATCGGCTAGATTCTGTACGGTATATTTTTACGTATTTTTTCTTTGGCTCTATCGTTTCACACAGTCGTGTCAACCGTCAACCAACACCAACACAGTGGGTGCATCAATGTACAAATAAACGTAGTGTTAATGGTTCGTGGGAGAACATGATATTTCCGGACATACCCGATGGCATTCAACTTTCTATAATTTCACTTGGAAGCCACCAGCTGCTGCCTGCGGCTGACAACTTATATGGAATTGTGCTTGCAGGAAATGTGCGGTATACGTATGACTTAAACTCCAGCGATTTACCACGCTTCGATCGAATGGAGCGAAAATTTGCGTTTCGGGCGAAATTTCATGCACGAGAATAGGTGTCCGTCGATCGAACGACACCGGGATTATTGTTGGCACAAGGTTGAAGAATTTCAATGGAGAACGATTTCCGTCTCGTTACGAGTTCATCGTTTACTTTTATCCAGATAGCGTTTCTCTACAAATAAGATATATCGTTAACATCGAAAAATCAGAAAGACCGATCACCTCCTATGCTCCTGTGAAAAACTAGCGTAAGAATTGAAGAACACAATACTATTAATTTGATATATTATTAATCGTACTGTAACAATACACTTTTTAATCGTACTTTATTATTTCTATATTTCATTATTTTTTCAGCATATAGTTATTTGGGTCAGTTCTTATTTTAGTAGTGCTGAATTTATTTGAAATAGAGATTTTTGCATCAACTTGCAGACTTGCAGACTTTTGTGTAGATTCGAAGGAAAATTACGTTACGCATTTACACTATTTCGTGTCAAAGGAGTTTGAGTTCTATTAATTCATACGGTCGAAATGTACCACTATGTCTGCTTTTAAAGCGATGCATATTATATGTATATGTTATTTACGCCTTCTTCCCCGATGGTTTAAAACGTCTCATTCAATGATATACTGTAATGGTAAAGCAAAAGAGTAACTGCAGCTCTCAGAAATGTACATTGCATTTTATTTCTACAATATTTAATATGTATTCTGGTCATACATTTAAAATCATTATGCGATCTCTCTGATAATGTAATTTTAATATTATATAATTCTCTAATGTCTATGCGTATTATATTATGTAACGTTAAACGCACGGAAACGGACGTAAAGGATAAATTAAAACGAAGCCCTTTTGAAGATCCACGAGATCACAAGACTTATGCTCGCAATGTTAGAGTACAAAATGGATGAGGCAAGTTTTGTGTGTGATCGTGCGCGGACCAATTATACCTCGGCATATATATCCGGGTACGCGCGGCACAGTAACGCTAATTACACTGTTTCTCTCTACCATCGTGTATCCCGACCAGTAATTTATAACTCAGAAACAGGTCGTAAAGGGAATCGTTACTAATGACATCGTAAAACCAATACAGACGTTATATATTTAATATACATTATCCCCACTTGAAATGTCGCTCCGTGCTCCAATTTAAATCAAACCCCTCCGGGATGTATCGGGGACCCGGGGAAGAAATAGTACCGGATGAGAATCGACAAATAAAAAGATGAATTACGCCGCGATACATTTTCCTAAATCGGATATCGTTAAAACGTTGATTATAACGAACGCTTTGTTTCCGGACGCTCGACTTCGATTTCCAGTCTTTCTTTTTTCGCTCAATATAAAGCAATTTGTTCATGAAAAGGATGAATGCGTTAAGTAACGTAAATCTGTGCAATTAAAAATATAAGAACGGAATATCCGTATAAATGAATTAATTTATTATACGATCACGAAAAAATGTTTTACTTCATCCGCATTTTGTTTTGAGTTCTTTGATTATACATTAAATAGTTAGGCAAATATTCATCTATTTTTGTTTACTTTGCGTTTCGTTGGACGAGAAAAGAATTTGCACGCATAATAAATATTTGGGTAACCATCCGGTCTTTCTTTATAAATAATTCCTTTCATACAAGTAATAAGCAAAAAGGAAAGAGAAAAAGCAACACACGGTGTAAAAAAAAATTACAGGAAAATCGAGCGAAAAACTCTCCTAGCGGATACTATTATCTCTGTCATGTATATTTTTATCGATTTCCGTTTGCTTCGGCTGCTGTTTGAACGAGCGAAAAATCCGATTTCATCGTAACTAAAATATATATTCAGGGGAGCCTGGAATATCTATTCGGCCGAGGCGTTCATTCAACAACCATTTATTCCCTGATGCGCCCCTATCGGATGATTTCACCCCGCGCCTCGTCCCACCCCCTCATCGTCATCACCGAAAATTAGGAGTAGAAAAGGTTTCCAATGTTGCGGAAAAAGTTTTGCCGCAGAGTCCTGCACGAAACCGCGACGCGGAATTATAGGACAGTATAAGACTATATAGACAGTCGAGACACACACACAAGGGATCGATTAATGGAGGATCGGTCGCCGATGCGGTTTGGCGAAAAGTAACCGAAACTGCGACCGAGCCTGGAGCGTGGCGCGAGAACGGTTTCCGGCTCAAATGGAATTTCAAGCGTTCAACTGACAGCTGACGAATTTGCGGCATTGATGGCGTTTTAGCAGACAATCACCGCCGCGTGCCAGGCGTGACATTTTTATCAAAATAGATGGTGTAGCAATGTGGAGAATACAAATCTCATTTGCAAATAAAGCTAAATTAAGTTAACAATAAATAAATATATAAAAATAACACGTACATTATTAAATTAATTATAATATTAAACTAATTGATAGAATTTTGTAGTCTTTTGGTTTTTATGCAGGAATCCCCGTTGAAAACATCCAGATGGAAATCCAGATGGTTATCTACATGGATAACTAAATAAAAATATATGTGGATTCCTATGGATTTCGGATGGTTTTGTATGGATTTCCTATGGTTATCCAGATGGAAAACCGTACTGAAAAAGTACAAATGGAGATTCATATGGTTATTTATAAGGCTAATCATATAGATTTCCACCTGTATCCCAGGTCGGATTTGTATGGTTTTCCACATGATTATCCACATGTATAACCAGCTACATTTTTTGGATGGCACTTCATATGGTTTTTCACATGGTTCCCATATAATTTCTCATATAATTTTCCACATGGTTTTTTATATTGTTTTTTGACAAAATAATTCATTCTATTGTCAACGTTTTTTTTAAATAAAATCCAGGTTATCAGATAAATATTGTCAAAATCAACGTGGATATCCAAATGGACTGTTACAAAAAGTAAATGATTATCCACAAGTTTTTTTTACAAAATACAGATAGATTTCCATGTAGATTTTGATAAAATTCTGGTAACTATGATGGATTTTATAAAAATATTCTGGTACAAAAATCTACGTGGCTCATGTAAAATGTATAATGCATTAGATATTCAATGATATTTTATTTGTAAAAATTCTAATCTTTATTGTAACATGATATTTAAAAGATCTAATATTAAAAGTTAATTTTTTTCATATAAGTATTTAATGACTTAACTCAAACTTTATATATAATATACATAAGTTATACATAATTATTAAACGTAAAATACAAATATAAAATGATAAATATAAAATTATTAAAATACGTAAATGTTACAGATATTATGTAATATATAATTAACATAATATAAAATATGCAGTTTATTAGATCTAAAATATACATAGTTCTACAAATACAGCATTGACTTTTTGTACAATTTTTCTTTTCAACGACTTTTCAAGTACTAAGTAAACGTTATTAAACAATAAAAACTGTTTTAACATTAACATTATTAACATCTTTATACATAATTTTTTTACTTATAGTTTATAAATACATATTCTAGAAACAATTTTTTATCCGATTATTTATTTTATTCTGTAAAAATTTGTACCGATTCTTACATTTATCTGTACCAATGCATATTGGGTATACCTGATATATACTGTTGTCGGTGAACAGTCATGATAACACACAATTTTTCAACATTTCTTGTTTCTAAAAATTCAACAATGGGGTTAATATTTATAATTTTTTTTATGCTTGTAAATTCTTCAGAGAAACAGTTTTCTACGTTTATCTTTTTATATACAGTGTATTCATTATTGTTAGCGTCATCAACGATAAATTGTTGTATGTGGATAAAATCACCATTCACCATTTGGGCAAATGAATTATCGGATCGATAACAAACATTATTTGCAGACTTGAATAAACATTTATTTTTTACCATTCTTCCGTATGCTCTAGTACGCTCTATACACAAATTTAATTGATTTATTATTATAGGATCTACTCGTAATTCTTTCCCGAAATATCTATTTATTCCAAATTTCTCAGTTCTTATTGTGCATCTATTTTGTAAGTAATAGCAATAGTCTAATACAGGTGAAAAATCTTTCGCTAAAACATGTCTTTCTAACATCATAATACTTTGCTTAATTGAAAGAGTTCTACATATTTGACTCAAGACTCCTTTAGCGGCATGCACGCATTTTATAATGTGCCCGTTGCCAGATTCAAATGGATAACAAGAATGTGACCAAAGTGGCCCCCAATCAGCAACACTCTGTGAAAGGTGACTGACTTGATGGACATTAAAAGACATCGCACTCTCTCCATAATAATATTGTGTTAAGGCAACAAATCTTCTTAAAAGTTTATCTGCTCTACGTAATTCAGCGTCACTAATGGAAGGTTTTAATAACAAATAATACCCTTCTACTAATAAAGACCAGTGCTGCACATAATTTTGGAAATTAGGTAATTGTGATAATACAGGCAAACTATAGAATAACAGCCAATTTTCCCACTCCGCAGCATTCCAATATTTACGATGGTAGATCGATCGCGATAATCGAACGAGTTTAGTTGGCACCTTGAAGGCTTTTATTTGCTTATCAATAATATCTATGTAAGAATTTGAAATTGAGTATGGCTTATTTGATGAATCAATCCAATATTCTGCGAATTGTTTTGCAATACCCAAATCCATGCAATGCATAGGGTCTGGTACAAAACCATCGATGATATCAAACTGTCTTAAATTCAATAATGGTGAAGCCTTCTTAATACCGAAAACTGATGTATTTGTATTTACTGTTTCTTGAATATGCTGTAGAGTTTGTTCGGCTGTTCTTCTGGCTGGAATTTCATCGAGTAAAGTGTATTTTACACTTGTGCCTTTATTGTAACGAACTGGTACTCCTGGATGGAGACACCAGTTACATCCATAGTACCCGTTAAACTGAGTTGTACCTTGCATTGTTGGCCGAGCTACAGCATCAACACAACAGCACAAGGCATATAAGTGAATTCGTCTTATTTCGTTATTGATATTACAAACTATTCCATTTGTTGTCAAACTGTTCATGCTGTCAACAAAGGGACGTAAAAAATAAATCATGTTCGGTTTATCATGACCAAACCATAAGGAATATACTATTGATTTTTGATTACGCACATGCATTGGTACTTCATTAGGAATTATTTGGATTGGCCATATAGAAAATTTGGCGCTCTTGAAAATAGGCGACCCATCACTATTAAAAATTACTGTTAAGTAAGATTTTTTATGATTATCTGGCAGTGACGCAATGAACTCTTTATACTTTCGGCCATCGTAAATGTCTTGCAAGTTGTTATCAATTACTTGTTCTCGTTCGGCGATAACTGTAGTATAATAATCAGAGTTACTCTCTATGATGCTTTGGATTTCATCTGTTATATCTAATGTGACAAAAAAATCACGGTAACATGGGTCTTTTACATTAATTTCTTCTTCGCAAACCTGACAAAAAATTCTATGATTGTTCTTACAAAATTCACCTATATGTGTTTTGCACGTTGGGCAAACTGCATGGTATTTTATTCCTTCTCCTGGATAAAATAATTTATCTATCATATACCGTGTATCTGGAATAAAAGGTGTAGCGACAAAAGTGTTTAACATTTTACAAAGATCTGCTGTAGCCGAACTTGACAAACCGTACTCTGATGAAAATTTTAAAATCGCTAACAATATTTCGGCTTTATTTACAACAAAATTTGTATTGATAGTTTCATTTGTATCATCTTCCTGCAACATTTGTATTAATCTCGTAAACCGTTGCGGAATGTTATGACTATCATTTAAAACTTCATTGTAACTTTCATCCTCTTCACTGCTGTTAAAAATTTCATCATCAATATTATTCGAAAACAATGAGTCCTACAAAACCATATATTATCTTTAATTACAAATAATTTTAATTAATCTAAAAAAAATTATTTTTATACAGGGTGTTCGATAATTATTGACACAACACTCGTGTGCAGGTAGAGTGAACTAAACTGAGTCGAAAAGTCCTCTATCATTTTGCAATTTTCGCAATAGTTAACGAGTTATTAATTATTGAAAATCACCAATTTAGCCC
Source organism: Temnothorax ravouxi (assembly GCA_030770255.1). NCBI lineage: Eukaryota > Metazoa > Arthropoda > Insecta > Hymenoptera > Formicidae > Temnothorax > Temnothorax ravouxi. Next base: position 9,362 of record JASTWP010003326.1, read on the forward strand.
TACTGCTAAATGCAAGCGCGTGCCGAGATACGACCATCCAGCGTCATCGTTTCCAAGATCGAGGAGTTGTTTTCTGCAAATGACAAGAAGTAGGGGAACAATCACAGCTCAAAACCGTCGCTCGTAGACATAATGCCTACGGGCTATGTAGGCCTATTTTTTGCCATTTGCAGAAAAAACAATTCCTCGATCCTGGAGACGATGACGGTTGTATCTCGGCACGCGCTTGCATTTAGCAGTAGACTGGGCTAAATTAATAATTTTCAATAATTAATAACTCGTTAACTATTGCGCAAATTACAAAATGGTAGAGGACTTTTCGACTTCTACCTGCACACGAGCGTTGTGTCAATAATTATCACCCTGTATATATTATTTGTGATAAGAGAAAAGACATGTCTAATTTTATTTTCTAAATTAAATTTTAGTAAAATATACATAGAAGTAACACAATATAATACAATAATAAAAGCAATTTAATAAAAGTAAGTAATGTATTTGAAGTTTATAATGTTGAAGGCAACAAAAAACATTTTTTTTTAATTTGTTACGCAATCAATTTCTTTGCTTTAAATGCTTGCGTTTGACATAAAACTAAGATACCTAGAGTTTCGAAAAATTTACATGTCCGGAAATACCCTTAAGGCTCAAAATAAAGATTAAAGTAACTAAAGTTTTTCGAAACTCTGGGTATTTTTTATTTACATCAAATGCAAGCAAATAAAGCAAAGAAGTTAATTGCGTAAGCAATTTCGAAGAAAATTTTGTTTTCCTTGGCTTCAACATTGCAAACGATGACTCATGTTCATCAATATATACAATTTTTAAAGTCCATTTTTTATTTATAATAATTTTTTAAAAAACAGTTTTGATATCAGAATTTGAATTAAATTTTAACATGATTGACGCAATATATGAAAGAGTATATAGATATGTAGTAATGTATTATAATGTACAAGTAATTTTTAGGTAAATTTTCGGTTTTCGGATATGACTCAATTTAAAACTAACAAGTCTTTTTGCCATTTTAAATAAATCACTGAATTATTAAACCACTGTTTGTCATGCCGCTTGTTACATATTATGTTGACATTCCATATAGCATGAAAAATTTCACTGACGTGATATTTCAGCGAAACTTTCTTGAAATAATTTAATTTTAAAATTTTATATTTGAATTTTCAATGAAATATTTCAGCAATATAGTATAAAAACTTCAAGGAATATTCCATAAAAGATTACAAAAATGATTCTTTAGCCTACTGCACACGATACTTTTTTCCCGCTGGTTTGCTATGTAGATTGCGTACTTGCTATCGTGTGGGTAGCATTGCTGGCAATGCTGCTGACTGTGTTGCTGGCTTGGATTCGGACGATACGGACTTTTGTACTGGCTCATTCTTTGTGTATGAGTTGTCAACCGGTAAGTAAATATGGAGCAGACCATTGCTATTGTAGTACAACATCGAAAAAATGCAATTGCATTATTTTTAATTATTAATAAATTACGATATTGTCGACGTTTGTGGAGTCAATTATATCAAACGTCAGAATACGTCAAACTTTTTTTTTTATTAACCTAATCCTAATCAAGTTGTACTATTTTGTTTGGCTCTCACAATGAGCCAGGACAAAAAGATGGAAGAAAAACAGCACGTGTTCTATCATGGAAATCCAGCAGATCTGTCAGCAGCGTGACAAGCAAACATACAATTTCTAGCACAATTGTTCACACGATAGCAAGCGTACAAGCCAGCTAGAAATCCAGTAGGAAAAAAGCATCGTGTGCCGCAGGCTTTAAACATTTAATAAAATATTTCAAAACAATAAAATAAGACTCATTAATATTTCACACAAGATTTTTTAAATATTTCAAATATTGACATGAAATATTGTAAGAAACAATTGTAACTTTCGCAGTAATGTAAGTTAATTTAATTTAATTCTTACGAAAAAATTCTGTACGAAATTCTGCAGAGAACTCCATAAAAAAATCTTACAAGAAGTCCTGCAGATTTTCTGGAAAACTTCTCTGCAGGATTTAAATTGTTTTACAATTTTTTGAGTTGGTTTCAATTAAGTTTACTTGTAATTTGAATTTTAAAAGTTTTTTTAAGTTATTTAAGCATAAAACAGTGGAAAAAATATGTAGGAATAATTCATAAATTATAATGTATTATTATTAGCTATAATATAAAAAAATTTAGTATTTCTGTGATATGTCTTTTCCCTATTATAAAACATTTTTATTGCATTCACCTGCAAGTTACGTGCTTCAATCCCTTCTTCATAATTTAATTCATATAGATTTGAATTATTTGTAGAGTCTGCAATACAAATTATTTTCAAATTTTATAAACATATGTAAAGAGACTATTCAAGCATTACGTAAATATGTTCAGACAGGAGATTGACGAAAATGTTAGTTTGCATACAACGAAGTTAATTCAGGTGTTTATATTTTTAAAATATTTACAAAATATTACTTTAAAGTTTTTTGCATATAAAAATAAACATGATTTTATGAGGTTGTTTTTTTGGTAATGCTAAGTCACACAAATTCCATGACTTCCCGAATTTCTACATGATTAAGAATATTCCATGACTTTTCAAACTTTCCAAGATTTTATGACTACTGGACTTCTTTGCCTTGTTAATTAATAATAAATTATTGTTTTATACATGAAAAAGAATGTATTATTTTGAGAAATCACAAAAATAAAAAACACAACTTTTATGGATTATTCATTACAAAAATAAGTTGTTAATTTAAATAAAGAAGTTTGTATGAGAAAAGTATTTTACTTACAATTAGTAAAAATATTACAAAATACAATATATAACGTAAGATATTTTGTATCCTGCCTCCAATCTCCAAAATATGTTTACGTAACACTTGAATGGTATTATAATGTTTCTACAACAATGTTCTTTATACAAACATTCCTATAAAAATATTAGTAACATAGCAATTTTAAAACTGTACTAATGTTATAGACTAATAAATTTTTACTATGTTTCAAGATTAAAAGGTTTAGAAATATACAGGGTAGGCCATTTTAATTTACCCACTGAAGTAACTCTTTAGAAAAACATTTTACAGAAAAATGTTTCAGACAAAAGTTACATGATTTTAAGGGGAACATAAGGTAGTGTCATTGGTTTGATTGTTTAAAGATCACGTAAAGGTTACCTTCATCTTTTTAAATAGAACCTCTTACTTTTTATTGCATATTCTTATATAGTAGCTTATCTCGAGAGGTTTCCAAAACAATAATTGAGTCTATTTTCGTTAAGTACTTTTCGAGATATTTTAAATTTTGTCTTGATACTTTTTAATATAAAATATAAAATATCTTATATTCACTTTTCGATGACTTTATCTTAATATTTTTAGGCGTACAATACTAAAAGAAATTGATTAATTAAAAAAAAAACAAAGAATTAGATTTAAAAATTTTTATTGGATTTTTTAATTGCATTAGTGATTTTTGCAAAACTCTATATTTAAAAATTAATACTACTAATCAATTTCTTTTATTATTCTACATCTGAAAGTATTAAGGTAAAGTCACACACACATTGAAAAGTGAATATGAGATATTTTATATTTTATATTAAAAAATATCAGGACAAAATTTGAAATATCTTGAAAAGTACTTAACGAAAATATACTCAATTATAGTGTTTTAGAAACCTCTCGAAATAAGCTACAAGAATATGCAATAATAAACATGAGGTTCCATTTAAAAAGTTAAAGGTGACCTTTACGTGACCTTCAAATGACTATCTTTATGTCACTATCTTATGTCCCCTTTAAAACCATGCAATTTTTGTCTAAAACATTTTTTCTATAAAACGTTTTTATAAAGAGTTATTTTAGTGGATAAATTAAAATTGCCTACCCTGTATACTGATTACATTACTGTTTTACCTGATGAATTTGAAGGCTCGACGTTTTGAAAACTATTAATCATAGCAATCAGTATGCTATTTTCTGCATTACGAGTAACATTTTGATCATTAGATGATACACGAAAGCTGTCAGTCACACTACCTATGCTTCTACTGCTCTCAAAATCGCCAGTTTCCTCAAACAAATTCCGAAAACTAGCTGTTGTATCTCCTATAGTCTGTAAATCAATGTCTTCCTGAAATATATTATAATTATAATTATATTCAGCTAGACCTGACCTTATATATGGAAACAGATCTGCTCAAGTATAATAATTAAAGATAAATCATATTGCGCCAAATTTCGAACATTTTATTATATGTAATCATATAAAATTAAATATTTTATCAGATTTTTTTATATCTCTTTACATCTGATCATATTACACCCATTTTTTCTCGGAAAGAATAAAACTTACTTCAAAACTTGCATTGAAGGATTCTACTGGATCTTCGTTCACGTTATCAGACATCTTTATACAGTTTTTAGCTAGTCACAAAGAAATTCTGTAAAATCCTATAAAAATATTAAAAACATAGATTTTGGCAAATGGTATTTATAAGTAATTTATATAAATAAACGTAATGTATGTATATTGTAAGGTATCCACTTTGTAATGTAAGGTATCTAGCTCTCGTAAAATCTAGTTTTAAAGTAACTTAACTTGTATCCATTTAGTTTGTCTTTAATTGTAAAATAAATCTTCCGTTTAAACATTAACGCGCTTATACTAGTGGACGCACTAGGAGCGCGCTTAAGCTTTGTGTCTATGATGCTAGAAACTCTGTCCGAGAAACGTATAGCAAATGAAATTGCCGCTTTTCCGTAAAAGCTGCACTTTGATTAACTACAAACTTCTCGGATCGAGATCTCGGACCGAGTTCTAGCATTATGTCCTACCCGATCTTTACAATATCAATCAATACAATAACAATACACAATCCGTAATAAATGATATTGATAATTTCAGTTTTGAAAGACTCGAAAGACACGTATACGCGCAATTTTATAGAGTTATCAAAAACTACAGAAATTAAACAAAAGAAACTGTAAGTACTAAATGCGCAAACCTTACCTGTGGAAGTCGGATAATCGATTATAAAGAAGCTTAATTCGCATCAATCGTGCCAGAATCGAAGAACGAAACGGGACTGCGGCAGTCAAACTTTTCAGATCCGAATCGCGAGATCTCTGCCACATAGAAGATCGGATGGTGCGAGGAGACGACTCACATGCGTTTAGCCGGGCAATACAGTGGTGCAAGCTTGTGACCGTCGTCGTCGTCAACCGTCGATACGCAAGCGGCAACTGTGTCCGTATGCGCACATAGACATAATAAGGCCAGTTTACACATGCAATGATTAGTGGCGCCTCTCGACGCAAGCCACGCAAGCTGACCCAAGAACGCGCAGTCTATCTTATAAGTCTATGATCTTCCATTGTCTTCCACGTGCTTCCAAGCTTCCATCACTGAGTTCAGATCTAGAAAGCCTGACTGCCGTAATCCTGTTTCGTTCCCCGATTCTGGCACGATCGATGCGAATGAAGTTTTTTAAACCGATTTTCTGATTTCCACAGGTAAGGTTTGCACATTTAGTACAGTTTCTTTTGTTTAATTTCTGTATATAGTTTTTGATAACTCTAAAATTGCACGTGTACACGTGTCTTTCGAGTCTTTCGAAACTGAAATTATCAATATTATTTATTCTTTTACATCATCTCTATGATGTCCAGAACTCGGTAAGATATTTTAGTTAATTCTAGTCTCCACATTTTTTGGTAATTAAAAAATAATCTAAAATAAGTAGCGCTTGCATGACAACTACGTACGAAATTTTTTAGAAAAATTTAAAAGTTGTTGCAATTTAGTTGTATAAAAGTAAAATATAATCTATAACTAAAATACAATCCTATGCAGTCGTATATGTTGTATCGTACTTGTGGGGACGATTGATCGTGTACGTGAGGGCTTGTGCCCTTATTCCGCGCTTGCTCCCGAAAAGACTGCTTCGATAGCCGCGCAGATGAGAAAACCGTGTTTCTCTCGTTTTCAATGAGTGGATTGTTATCGCACATAGGAGTGAGAAGATGATCGGAGTGCTGGACTAACGCTTGATCGAGAATCGGATATATCGTGAGATTTAATGTGCAGAGTATGTAGAGTACCGCGAATCGCGTGAACGAGGCGCGGTGATGTGTGATGTGTCGACCCGCGGCGTTTAATTGCATTCGCATCTCGCGAAATTTTACGTGCTCGAACTTTATCGCAAGCGTGTCTTTCTCTCTTTTGGCTGTTGACTCGACTTGCGTTTTATATCCGCACGACGCAGCGCGGCATCGCGTCGGTAGTTGCGTTCAACGGAGAGGGCGCAGGTCGGTCAACTCTGTGCAGAAATGCGCTGTAGTGCGTGCCGATCGTTTCATCTCGGGAGTCTATAATAAAGTGTCGCAGTCGTATTATTACAGTTACTTCGCTCTCGCTCAAGAATAAACGCACTTTTCGTTGGTGTATATACCACACGAACGTCCTTTTTCAATAAGAATTAATACACGATCTTCCTTCCCGTGCAACGTACAGTAAAATCTTGAGTTACCGTGCGGCGCGCGCACGCATACAAGAGACACTAACAAGGAGCTCGTCGGCCAATGAGGATCACGCGTCGGTGAGCGCGTAGCGACGTAGCTTGCGCGAAGTACGAAATATCGAGTTGGCACTTATTACGATACATATGTTTTCTGCACATTACACACATTTGTATAATTAAAATAATCGCTCAAAAATTCGTAAAAGAAAATGCTGTTCATAGACTACATCTCGAAAGTAAAAAAGTTGAAAGAATTAACATTTTTCATTATAATTAACTTTCAGTTATGGCTTGTGTAACACACGCAAAAATAAAATTTTTGAACGCTTACGACAAAGTAGATGTCATAATTGTAAAAATAGAAGAAATTTTAGAATTTACAAAAAAACCTCCAGAACATGTACAAGATTTTAATAAAGAAAGTATTTACAATTGTCTGTGGAAGGATGACAAGAATCCAGATATTGTGAAAGTGCCTGTTCAAATTTCAGATTTAGCTGGTAAGATTAATTAATTATGTATAGTATTTTGTTCTTATTATTGTCATCGCATTATTTATTATACGTTGATGTATATTGCTTACTATTACTTAACCTTAATAAATATATTTTTATATACATATTTTTTGTAGAACAATTTTTTTTGCTTCTATTAATATATCAGTAACTTTTGTGGTCAATATTAAACTTCACAACTTATTATGAAAATGTAGTAAAAGTAATTTTCTCTTTTAAGTTATAACCAATGCAGAAGACATGGAAAAATTTAAAAATAAAAGAGGTGTTTTTAAAAAAATTAGTAACACTATGTTAGATGATTATTATGCAGAAGACAGCGAGATCGAAGACGATGAAAATGTACATAGTGAAGAAGATGCTGAAATAAATAACAATATGCAAAAAAAAGGAAAAGCAAAACAAAAAGCTGTGAGTTTATATTTCATATATATATTTGGTATATGTGATACTATAATTTTGCAAGAGAAAAATGTTTTAAAAAATAAAACTGAAATTTTTGATCTTTTTTACGAAAAACTTAATTGTAGCATAATGTCTGTTTATATTCGTCTGAGCCCTCAGACGTACTGTACTAAAAATTAAAAGTTGATGGGAAGATTCTATGTAAAAAATTTAACAAAATTTTTTTAGAAACAGGCCAAAATTGCAGCAGCTGAAAAAGCTGCTCAAGAAGAAATTTTGAAAAAAAAAATAGAAACTTTTATAAATAGAACAGTAGTTTCTACTTTAAGTAATAAACATGATTTCAATTCACCCGCCATGAGTAGCAGTTCCATGGTCAGTAAAAATGAATATGATAAATTGCTATGCAAAGTTGAAAAAATTCAGAAAGAGAATAGTTCTCTAAAAACTAAATATAATTACGTGAACGAAAGATTGAATAAATTACAAATTCTAAATGAACGACTACAGATGAAGTTACTTTTATCTAATGAAGAAGATATAAGCCATAAAGGTAAATAATTGAATTTATTAATTTGCAAAAAAAAATATATATTAAATGCAAATAAATCATACAAAAATTTATGACATCTGTTGCATCATGCAGGTAAATCGGTACAATTACCCAGTCATAAAAATAGTTCACAAATAAAGAAAGATGTACTTGGTGCCAAAGAGACGGACGTTGCAGGATCAATAGCAAAAAGTGATACTTCTCCAGAAAGAGCAAACGTACGACAGTTGCTAACAGTAAGGATAAGAAACGATATTTTTTGCATTATCTGATTGGAATAATATGATACCAAATAGTTTATTTTGATTCAGTTGTTTTATCTTATCATAGGGGAGTGCACAATACAATATGAGCTTCCATATTAGAAAATGTTTTAAATTAACTTTTATTTTATCTACATCTGTCTACCGTATGTTTATTTATACAATATCATACATTTTTAAGATACCATAAAGAGCCTTGGAGCGGAATATGTTTTGTGAAATCTCATTTAAACCTATAAGTACTTGTAAGTAAAAGAGGTATGGAGAATCAAGCCATCTATTACTATTATAGGTTTAAATGATACATCATATAATGCATTCTGCACCATGTAATCGTAGCCTAAGCTACGTAAATCAGATATATTATTATAAACAAATTTATAAAAACTGATCTTTCATTTAAATACACTTGCATACACAAAAAATTATTTTTAGGAATCTTTTATTGATGGATTTGAAAAGTGCAACAAATCGACTCCATTAACAAGTATGTATAGATTAAGAACGAGAGTGTACAGGCTCCGGATAATGATAGAATTGCATAAATGTAATTAAAAATAAAATATAAAGACTTATCAAAGTAACTAGACCAAAGTTTTAAGGCCATATCTGGTAGCATTCACGTAATCCATTAAATACTCAATAAAGGCTCGTAATTATATTACAACCTCTTATCTGTTCTATCTGATGACAGTCACGTAAATCTTCACTTAATACTCATAAGAGTAACTTTATAGCCTATTAAACTAAACCTTCAGAGACAGTCATGAGTGCATAAATTTTATCCAAAAACAATATCCTTTGACTTCAGCAAAATTTATGACTCGTGCATTCTCTTTGAAAAATAATATATAATTGCATGTTAATGATTAATATAATTATTAGAATAAATTCAAAGAAATTTATAGTTATATGTGACATGAATTTAAAAAATATGTATTTTGTTCTTGTATAGCACCACAATCTCAAAAGACATGGAATAAACTGCCAAACGAAGGAAACAACACATTTATTCAATCGCCAAATAAATGGAATGATTTGCCATGCAAGAATGATTCGATTATTGAGGTAAAAATATTAATAAACAATTCACTCAGAAAATGGTTGAAACAAGTTAATTTATTAAAAATTTATCTTAAAAAGTTCTTTTAAGTAAAATACTATTTACATAATGGTTAATATGTGCGCAAAATACATTATGCTTCTGAAAAGCATATTAGTCAATTACAATTGTATAACAATAATGTATACAAACTATTAAGGATCTAAATTGTTTATTCATAATTAATTAATGCGGGAAACATGGGGCAAAGTAGACCTCGAAGAAAAGTGAATCATCCCTTTGTTTGAATCATATAAGGGATTTTTATCGCCCCATACGTGTCCAAAATATGTCTACGTAACTTTTTAACTAAAATTTGTATCAAGTTACTTGATATACTTACTCAATATTTTTACAATATTTTTCATTTTTTAGTCTTTTTTTTTGATTGAAATAAATAAAAATTGTTTCATTTTATTAAAAAATTATGAGTTTTACGTTATACAGCAAATCACAAAACTATAATAGTATTAAATAGCTTTAACCAGGTTGTATGACAAGCTTAAATTGTGTAATGAAAAAAAGAGCATCAAGGCAACGAGTGCACCAAGGAAAAGTAGGCCTACGTAAATCTATCATATTTCAGCTATTATCATATTTGTTGAACTTAAGTAAAGGAGGATTGTCCATTTTACCCCATGGTTTTTCACAAGTAAAATAATCAAACTTTTTTAATTTACTAAAAAAATTTTATATTTAAAATGAAAAAAATTTCTACTGTAAAAGTTCTTTTAGTAGTTAATATATTAATAAAGAAATCTGGACAATAAAACCTGCATATTTATTTTTATAAATGCATTTAAAATATCCATAATATATTTTTTATATTTAATATATATTTAAAAAAGAATACAATTATTTTTTGCAAGTAATATTTTATTAAACTTGTAGGCAGCATCTTTTTTCCCAATAAATGAGGATGTAACTCCCAAAAAAAGTAAAAATTATCCCTCCCACAAAAGTATAAAACACTTGAGGAAGCAATTATTTAATAATAGTTCAACACAAAATGAAAACTGTAAAGAAAGTGATACAGACAATAAAATAAAAAAGAATAAAATGGTACGTATTTTTTTCTACTCACAACTACTATAGTGTTCACATAATTATAATTGACCTTTTTTATTTATTTCAATAACCTCTTTTATTTTAATTATTGTATAGAATAATGCACAGATAAAGGAAAAGAAAGACAATAGGAAACGGAAAAATACAGAATCAGAAGATGAAAAAGACGAAAAAATCGAGAAAACAGAAAAAAATAACAAAAAAGCGAGAACGGAAAAAAAGCAATTTGGAAGCAAATCGGAAGATGATGCTACAGATTCGGAAAAAGAAACAGAAAAAGAAAAAAAAAGAGAAGAAAAATAGAACAAACGATAGTGGAAAGAAGGAAGAGAAAAATGTTATTTGGCGACAAATGGATAAAAGTAGATAAAGATGGGGAAGAGGTAAATTTTCTTAGAACTTGAACTACTTTGACTCTGAATATCACTCCCATTCATTTTTTAAACTCTACTTTAGTGAGTGTTCGTATATGAATGATGTATTTTCTAAATTGTTTTCTTTGGCATATTCACTAAATCTGAATGATTAATATTTCCACTCGAAAAGCTTACTAAGGCTTAATTCTGGCATGATTTGAGTCAGTGACATTTTATTTGTTCGGATTTCAAGAATGTGTACATTTACATACACACACTTACTAAAGTAGGGTTTTAAGGATGAATGCATTCTGAAGGACATCAAAGTAAAAAATGTAATACAAGTTCTATAAAAATTAAGAAACTGTGTTTGCCTAATCGATAATTTCCTTAAATATTTATACTTTTTGAAATTTTTTTGTAACAACATTTTTGCAAAAGCAACATTAATAATATGTTAATACGATATGTTGACAATATCTGTATATAATTTACAGATAGAAATGATTTATTTAGCCGAAGGCATTTCTTGTACTGTACACGACTGGACAGAATGTCTTCGATCAAAAACGGAAAGGTTGTTTGCCAAAAAATATGCTGCGAAAAATGTATAACAACACTGAATTATTAAGTCGGTGTGTTAGTACCGATAAGAATTGTAAGACTCCTAATGGACGCAATTTATGTACATCGATTAGCCCTGCAAAAGATAAAGTTATAGATGGTAAGAATGTAAAATTTTGTATAATAATAGTAATTTTTAAGGTGGCTCCAACGTCTGGTGCTTTTAGTAGTAACAATAGTTAATGTTAAATTTAAATAAAAATTTTTTTATGTATAATAATTATTATTATGCATGTATTCCACATATTATATCACGCATATAATTTTTTCACTTGCTTTTTAACTTTATTTTCAATGTTTTATCATATTTCTCGTAACTTATAATTTACACTTCCAACTTTTTCATTAAAATGTAATTTAATTATTGTGAAATAATCGAGTGTCTTATAACAGCCTATAGAAAATAATCGAAATTTATAATTTATTTTCTCAGAATTTTGGTCGTTGACCTTTCTTGAAATTTTGCCTACTTATTTCATTTCTATTGATAATACAAACGTTCTTTAATTCATTTAAAAATCTTGTATTTAAAAGTCTCTGAAGCTACCTTAATGCTGTACTTATAAAAATGTAATAAAATATTGTGTTTATTTTAGTATGCATGCGGTATTACATTAAAAAAAAGAGAAATAAGAACATCCGCAAAATTGAACTGGATGAATGGGTTAAGAGAGAAAAAAATCCTGCCTTAACGGAGGTTATAAACCAAGTAAAAGGTATCGCAAGAAAAGAAATTAAAAAAAAAAAGGGAAGCGTTAGCAAATCCAGAATAAGAAAAATTAGTATATTTAATACATACATATGTATATATATATTAAACACAAGTACCTTGCGTGCTCTGGATACTATAATTTAATATATTTTTTTTACTACAAAATTTATATTTATTTTATTTATGTTTTGTAAGCTTAGCGTTAGCAAATCCAGAATACCAAAAAAAAGTATATTTAATACATATATATATATTAAACACAAGTGCCTTGCGTGCTCTGGATACTATAATTTAATATATTTTTTTATTACAAAATTTATATTTATTTTATTTATGTTTTGTAAGCTCAGCGTTAGCAAATCCAGAATACCAAAAATAGTAGATATATTTAATACATATATATATTAAACACAATACCTTGCGTGCTCTAGATATTATAATTTAATATACTTTTTTTTATTAAAAAATTTATAATAATTTTATTTATTAGTTATGTAAGCTCTTGTTTCAAATAAACAAACGTACTTATCAATATTTTACAAGTTTTTATTATTTTATTTTATTATCCAATAAAACACAAATCTGAAAGAAAAACATATGTTCTATGAAGCCGGATTTATAGAGGCCGTAAACCATTAATTTATGCCAAAAGCGTACAATTTCGACCAATGCGTGGTTACGCACAACGGAATCGAATGACGTGTTTGGTCGAAAATTTACATTTTCGGCACAAGTTAACACTTTACGGCCTTTATAAATCCAGCATAAAACTTTAAGAATGTACGTGTTCTCTGATAATTTTATATTATATAAATAATTATATAGGTAATATTATATAAATAGATTAAAAAGTTCATCTAGCTAGCTTTTATCAAAATCCACCTGAAGTTTTATATAAAACTTTTATAAAATCCACTAGGATATCAATCACAATTTTGTCAAAATCTTTAAGGAAGTTTATCTAGATTTTGTAAAAAAAAATTGTAGATAATTATTTACTTTTTGTAACAATCTATGTGAATTTTGACAATTATTAAGTAATAACCTGGATTTTATTAAAAAAAAAACATTGATAATAGTGAATTGTTTTGTTAAAAAAACGATGTAGAAAACCATATGGAAAATTATATGAGAAATTATATGGAAACCATGTGAAAAAACCATATGAAGTGCCATCCAAAAAATTTCAGCTGGTTATACATGTGGATAACCATGTGGAAAACCATACAAATCCGACCTGGGATACAGGTGGAAATCTATATGGTTAGCCATATATATAACCATATGAATCTCCACCTGTACCTTTTCAGTACGGTTTTCCATCTGGATAACCATAGGAAATCCATACAAAACCATCTGAAATCCATAGGAATCCACATATATTTTTATCTAGTTATCCATGTAGATAACCATCTGGATTTCCATCTGGATGTTTTCAACGGGGACTTTATGCCAATTACCGCGTTCATAAAATTCTTCTTCACGGTAAAGGAAATTATAGAAATTATGCAGCGTTACCTCTGTTGGGACATTTATCGGAAGAAGCTCAAGAGGCAAGAAATAAGGACTATAAACGATATCGACTTAATCATAGTAGAAAATGTAGCCGTCTGTTTACAAATGAAGATGTTATGCTTATATATGATGCTCGTGTCATCCGATCCGTTAATAACTAGTTTAAGGTCCCTGGCGGAAATATTTCTACAAAATTTAAAAAAAATAAAAATGTGCTACAAAAAACTATAAAAATATAATTGCCAGAATCTATTAAAATCTACATAAATTTGAGAAATGCTACAGAATTCTACATAAAAATGCTAGAATTGGAACACTTTTGTAAATTTATGTAATTTTTTATTGGATCTTGATCTATAATTTGTCGGTGAAACTACGTCAAACTACAACTAATACTGATATTCTACACATTTCTATGTCTATTTGAGTACAGTAGACTACAAGGAAATACTACCCTGGTGGAAATAATTTACAAATTTTTATGAATAACTACAATTTTTTGATACTATGAACAAAAATAAAAAATAAAAATTTACTTCTCTCATTGAACATTATTTTGTTGCTGAAAATTTGATAACGTGCGAGCTTAATTAAATACATTTATATTGTACTTAGAAAATTTGCTTACCACCGCTGGATTTGAAACCTGAAACCCCTGGCTCTTGAGTCAGTCACCTTCCGCACTGTGCTACAACATTGATTTGATGAAGGCGTTTCCTATTGTCTTATTAGTAGAATAAAAATAATATTAATTTATCAATTTTACAGAAGTAAATTACTGCTTTGTTCAAGTGCAAAATTATATCAAGACCTGGGAACTTTTCAAAGATGTGTGGGAAGTAAACAAAGACTTATACATTCAAAGGTAACGTAAAAAGAGTTGTAATAAAAAAATTACAAAAAGTGGTCTTTTACTTGTAACACTTCAAGAAGTTACAGAAACTATATTATTTGTATTTAATATGTTATTTGATTTATATAAACAACTACTACAGGTTGCAGCTGTAAAATTTATTTAAAAAATAATGTAATTTAATTTCTCGTACTCTTTTAAGGAACAACAAGCAAAGAGAGCATTAACAATTTATCTTTACAACATGATTTTTGTTATATAAGATGGCCGGGGTAACTCACATTAACAACACTATACGTAATTGAATACTCGTTCTTTATTCGCGTCTTTACTGCCCACGGTCTCGTGTGTTAATGCCGCTTTTCGTTACTCTAGCAACGCCATCTCACGCTTACTAGCTCACATACCTTTTAGGGCTTATACATATGTAACATCCTCCCTTTTCTCAGAATAAACGTTTACCTTATAATCTATATTACGGTTGTGCCTTAACGTAAAGTCTTTGGTAATAAGTAATACAATTGCAAGTTGCTTGAAACCTACTCCATTATATAATCTTTTAAGTGATTCGGTAACTTTCTGTCTCGTACAGGCCTACTTTGCGCTACACTAAGATCAGCACTTGGTTCTGACTTCGTTGCAACAACAGAATCCTCCCGCGACTCCGATTCGGTTTTTACTTTGACATTTTGCTCCGATATTATTTCAACATCATCGTCAAATTCGCTAGGCCCTGCACGGTTAAACTTCTTGACATGTGCTACATTTCGTTTAAACCTCTTTCCATCCGCATTTTTAATCGTTACATTATCACCGGCTCTATCAACTACCTCGTACTTAACGCTTTCATACTCCGGACTTAATTTATCTCGCTTTATCGCTTTTAATAGAACAGTATCACCTAATTTCAAATCACTTTCTTTGGCATTGTTTCGCAAATCGTATCGCTCTTTACTTTTAAGCTTTTTCCACGCATCCCTATCTCTAATAGCTTCATCTAGATTATTTCTGATCCCTCGCAATTCTGGCATTTTAGTTTTTATCTTTCGACCGAACATTAGTTTCGCTGGCGAAACCCCTGTCGATGCTTGTGGAGATGAGCGATACATAAGTAGATAGTCTAATATCTCTTGTTTCCAGTCTTTTCGTACGAGCTGTGCAATCTTTATGCGTTTAAGAAGACTGCGATTTTGTCTTTCGACTTCCCCATTCGCTTGGGGCCAGTACGGCGCTACATGAATAAGTTTAATACCGCACCTAGACATGTATTCCTGCATTTCTTCACTCACTAATTGTTTCCCGTTATCAGATATTAACCTATTCGGATAACCATATCTCGCAAATATATGTTTCAATCTATTAATAATCGCTGCCGACGTAATTGATTGCATTATCTCTATTTCGTAAAACTTACTGTAATAATCAATAATCACGAATATGAAATCTCCGGAAGGCAAAGGCCCAAGGAGATCCATCGCTAAACATTCCCACGAACTATCCGGTAGCGCGTTTGGTTTCAACGGTGAGATATTAGCTGTCTTTTGTACTATTTGGCAGCTCTCGCACGTTTTTACAAAGTTTTCCGCGTCTTTATCAATTCCTGTCCACCAAACTTTACTCCTTAGCCTATCCTTCATTGCAACAATACCAGGATGTCCCTCATGCGCTATTGATAATACTCGTTTTTTTAGCTTTTCGGGTACGACAATTCTCGTTCCCCGTAACACAACATTATTGTACACACAAAGTTCGTCTTTAATTGCTTTTATCCGCGTACTGAATAACGAATCCCAGTTTCCTGTCGCAATCGCATGCCTAACTTTACCTAACCACAAATCTTCGCGCGATTCTACTTCCACTTCTTCAATAGACATTGCTCTCGGCACACTCTCTTTTGCAACCCACGCGATAAACAATTCGTCCTCACACTTACTTTTCTCCCCCTCGTTATTACCTGTTTTTAATAAACGAAATAACGGATCTGCAATATTATTCTTTCCACTTTCGTATATCACTTTGTATTTAAACATTTGAAGTCTTAGCACCCACCTCTCTATGCGGTTGCATGGCTTTGACCTTGGTGCAAATATACATTCTAAGGCTTTATGGTCCGTGACCAATTCAAACTTAATACCGAAAAGCCAATATTTGAATCTTTCACACGCATAGACCAGTGCTAAAGCTTCCTTTTCCGTCTGTG
>JASTWP010003327.1:0-26042 GCA_030770255.1 Temnothorax ravouxi
TGGATAGCGAATTGGTTTTAGTCATAAAATGTTCCTTAATTTATGTGCTTTCAAAATATGCACAACGAGATTTCCGTGCTCATCCCCTTCGGCCGACCCGAACGTCAGCACTCTATACGCACAAGAGTAAAGTACCAGTTAAAATATAGATAGCAAATTGGTTTTAGTCTTAAAATGTTCCTTAATTTATGTGCTTTCAAAATATGTAAAATAAAAGTCTTGTGCTTATCCCTTTCAGCCGACAAACCTCCTTGAAAGTGAGCACTCCATACGTACAAGAGTAAAGTACCAATTAAAATATAGATAGCGAATTGGTTTTAGTCTTAAAATGTTCCTTAATTTATGTGCTTTCAAAATATTAACAACGAGATTTTCGTGCTCATCCCCTTCGGCCGACCCGAACGTCAGCACTCCATACGCACAAGAGTAAAGTACCAGTTAAAATATAGATAGCAAATTGGTTTTAGTCTTAAAATGTTTCTTAATTTATGTGCTTTCAAAATATGTAGAATAAAAGTTTTGTGCTTATCCCCTTCAGCCGACAAACCTCCTTGAAAGTGAGCACCCCATACGTACAAGAGTAAAGTACCAGTTAAAATATGGATAGCGAAAAATTCTCCATAACGTTTAGCAACTTTGCAATACTTACTTATAACTCATATCACAAATAACTTTAAAAATGTATATAAACACATATTTAATTTTATAAATATTAATAAAATTATATTACTCATGTACAAAAATATTTTCCTTGTATACCTCAATTCTTCCTATCTATTCCTGCATGTACATACGTGTGGGGTGCTCACTTTCAAGGAGGTTTGTCGGCTGAAGAGGATAAGCACAAAACTTTTATTCTACATATTTTGAAAGCATATAAATTAAGGAACATTTTAAGACTAAAACCAATTTGCTATCTATATTTTAACTGGTACTTTACTCTTGTGCGTATGGAGTGCTGACGTTCGGGTCGGCCGAAGGGGCTGAGCACGAAAATCTCGTTGTAAATATTTTGAAAGCACATAAATTAAGGAACATTTTAAGATTAAAACCAATTTGCTATCCATATTTTAACTGGTACTTTACTCTTGTACGTGTGGGGTGCTCACTTTCAAGGAGGTTTGTCGGCTGAAGGGGATAAGCACAAAACTCTTATTCTACATATTTTGAGAGCACTTTAATCGAGAAACATTTTAAAACAAGAATTCTTTTGTTTTCTGTATTTTAACTGATACTTTTTTCTTATATCAGTAGTATATAGATCTTTTTTTGCATATATCTTTTAAACTATTACAGATAGACTAATTTTGTTTGAGGCATTTAAAAGCACATAAAAAGCACATAATTCTAGCATATTGAGTTTTTTATTTTATATGTAATTTTAATGAGTGGGGGTGCTAGCTTACGTTAAGCCAGCACCCCCACTTTCAATTGCGATTTCCCGCGAAACCGCTCGAGCACAAAAATCGTGAATAGAGCACATAATTAGCACATAAAGAGCACTTAATTTTTGTATATGTGTTATTCCGATTTTTTGTAGGGGGAGTGCTAACTTAACAGACATATAGATTTCAGGGGGGTTTTTATTCTTTCAGAAAACTGTGTTTTGCGCTGTAACTTTCTTAATATTTGAGATATTGGTCTATTTTTAATTGTATTACATTCTTCAGTCTTTTCTACCCTTATTTCATATATAATTTTTTAAGATTTAGTTGATTAGATCCAGCTTTATAAGGGTCCTATATTCGTACAGATTCCCCGAAATTTCAAACGTCTGTATTTCAAAAACTAATTAACTAAATCTTAAAGAATTCTATATGAAATAGGGGTAGAAAAGACTAAATAGTATAATAGAATTAGAAAAATTGTCAATATTATAAAACTTTAACTCTTAAAGACTATACCTTAAATCTCAACCACTTGAGACTTTTTAGAAAAGTTGATGTTTTTGGACAATTTAGTATTAATTATTGGCAACTTTTTTTAATTCTGTGATATTCTTTACTCTTTTCTACCCCTTATTTTATACATAATTCTTTAATATTTGGTTGATTAAACCAAACATAATAAGGTTTCTATGTATGTACGGATTTTCTGAAATTTCAAACATTTGTAACTCAAGAACTGATTAACCAAATTTTAAAGAATTATATATGAAATAGGGGTAAAAGAAATAAGAAAATGTGCCAGTATAAACTTGCACATTGCTTCCTCATAGTTTTTAAGTGTGGCAAGTAGAAACTTGCACATTGCTTTCTCATAGTATTTAAGTTTGCAAATTATTAATTTGAACATTATTTCCTCACAATATTTAAATATGCAAATTATAAATTTGCACGTTGCTTAAGCGACATTTTATTTCGCTCATAAAGCTTCCTCTATGAGAAACCCAAATTGATAAATATCTACTAATAATTATGCATAAAAAAACAGGCGATGGTGGAAATACAGGTCAAATAAAAATCAATTTTATTTTTTAAATGGAAACTTCATTTTTTAACGTTTTATGCGAAAATAGAAGTAAGAAGAAATATTTTTTTAGAACATTTTTTAAATTAAATACAGTCGAGATAATCGGTAGATATTAATATACAAAACTGAGAAAGATGATATATTTATAAATTGTTATTTTTTTATTTATCGACACATTGTGAAATTTTAAATATTATAAACTTTAAACAAACGGAACATGAACAACGATATTCCTTCTCGAAATTTTTTTATGGCGCAAACTTAACAATATAAAAAAAAACTGAGGGATTAGCGTTATACTGCAGATGTACTAAATTTAAACATTTTTATAATATTATATACCTTTCTCTTTATTGTTCCTTCTCTTCTCTTCTCTTTCTTCCTTCTCTATCTTTACCTTTCTCTCCTTCTATCTCTATTTTTCTGTCATTTTCTCACTTTCTATTCAACAAAATTTTTCTTTTCTTTTTCTCTTTTTTATTTTCTGTAATTTTTGTACCTTAAGCACGAAATATAAAACACATGAATTTTTGAACGTATACACTACCGCTCATTAATTTCAATATACCCCTATATTTGTTAATTTCTCTGTAAAGGATGAACATCATACATGTGTTTTGTACAGAAATGAATACATTTGCTGTTATAAACACTTTCAACACTTGCATGCATTGCATTTTTATATATTATTCATATAAAAATGCGATGCATGCAAGTGAAATATTTATAACAGCAAATGCATTCATTTTTGTGCAAAACACGTATCATGATGTTCATCCTTTACAATCAACGAATCTGTTGTATATTGAAATTAATGAGCGGTAGTGTATATAAAGAAATTAACTAATATACAAATTTAAATATATTTGCAATATAATAAATATTTTTATAATATATTATACCTTTCTCTATATTGTTCCTTCTCTTCTCCTTCTTTCTTCTTTTTCTATCCCTATATCTGTCTTTCGTCTTAAAATACTTTTTACTTTTTATAAACAGCTTAAGGTATCGATACGATAAATAATACTATAAAAGCTAAATTTGGATGGAACATTAATAATTTACATATCCTACCTCATAATAGCGTAATAAATAAAAACGATTCATAGAAATAAATGTGATAGTATTTATGAAATAAAATTAAGTATGAAATATACACATTTAGAAATATTACTTTAATGATTATACTATCTTACGCGTCATTAACAGGCAAAGCAAATAGATAATATAATCGTATAAGCGTCATATTTTTTTTTACACAGGAATACTAACGCAAAATTATTCGGACATTGTCACTATTAAAATTAAAAAATCAGATGAAGGGTTAAGTAATGTACATATTTTTAATTCACATATCTCTCATTTACTACCGATCATTATTTCATAATGATACATTTGCAACGAAATAAATACGTCAGTACCTAAAACGTATATCTGTAATCTAAACACAAATTTTTATATTCTGGAAACGATACAAGTGTCTTAAAATACTTTTTACTTGTTTCTAAGCAGCATAAAATATCGATACTATCCGAATAGTATAAAAGCTGCATATGGATGGAACGATAACAATTTAGACACCCTACCTCTATAATTATGTTAAAATCATCAGATATACTGTAATATAATCGTCATATTTTTTTGCACAGAAATACTAACGCAAATTATTCTGACATTGTCACTAAAAAATTAAATGAAGATAGTTTGTAATCATACAATGATACTGTTTAGGTAATGTACACATTTTTTTAATTCACATATCTCTTATTTCATACCGATCATCATTTCATAATGATGCATTTGCAACGAAATAGATACGTCAGCAAAATTCGAAACCATCGACTGGAAAAAGCATTCCTCTTGGTCTATTCGTTGTGACGCATAAAATCGCATAAAATAATTTCACCACTCAGCAGTGGATTCATTTCAATTGATGCCATTTTAAGGTAGCTGTCTCGCTAAGTGCTAGTCATGTGACTGTTTGTAGGTTTTCACGTTCAGAAATATATTTCAGGCAATTTTTGCTAAGGGAAAAATAATTCTATGAGGTATGGTGTAAAATTTCATACGTGACAAAGTATGTTACTTTTTCCAAATTCTGTGATTTTTCTCATTTGACTCCGTTTTGATCAGCTGATCATGCGAGTCGTCGAGAAAAGTTACAAGTGAGGTTACATCTCCTTGTCGATTGAATTTTGACAATTACTGAGAAAGGGTTTCTAAATGCATGACAGGGGTGTCAATCACTATCCAATTCGGCTAAGAAAGACGAGCCTCATAACCTGCAACTACAGTAATTAGCCAGCGGCGTTTCCAAGTCTTCCCAACCTCACCTCGACCAAAAAATGTCTGCTCGATTACCGCATTTTCACTAAAATAAACTAAAAAATTAGCAGCGAAATCTCCGGTAAACTATATATTTTATGGTTGCATCGGATTCTTCGAAATCTAATGTACAAAAAGCAATGTTTTTTCTCACTTCATCTAATCGAAAAATGCGAAAATATGTGATTGAAACCGTGATAGAGCCTTCTTTTTCTGGCCGTCTGTATATGAAGTAATGCAAAATTTGTGATTTTCGAGATCGATTTTCTAGAGTAAATAGTCGGTAAGGAGCCACAGAAAAAATCGACTGCAAAGCTGATCATATAATTTGATATAAAATCCGAAATCGAACACTTTATCTAATACATGCCCTGACGAGACAGCTACCTTAAGACAGAGCTCAATTCAAAGAATCCTCGTTGTTACTAAATGTGCATACAAGGCCTGTGAATAGCGTTAATTTCCCTGCCATGCGCATATCTTTCTTTTTCGTGCCGGCTGTACCCTGATTAGGCATCATCTTGTCCGCAATATGCTTATAGACTTTTCCATTCAGCATTAACTTAAAAAACAAAAAAATCGTCGTACCATCTGAAATCGTTATATATAATTGTCTTGGTATTATAATCAATTTTATAATAAGTGTTTCCTCTCCGATAGCATAAGCAAAATTAATTTTAGGAAATCTAAATTATTTTATCTTTTTCTGAAAGTAGAATAAAAAACGAAACTAAAAATCAAGTTTTTTTTCAATAATATACAACTTAATTATAATTAATGTTTATAAGAACAATTTTATATTACTATTAAAAGAAATGTTTAGATCACTGATTACACTTACATTTCCTGGTTAGCACTTCTTATATGGCATGTTGTATTTTCCAAATTTTATTTCCAAAACATAAAAAATACCTTCCAGCCTGTGACACCACGTATACGCCAACGAACCTGCACGGTATCGTTTTCAGAATGCATTGTGATCTTTAGGATGTCAAGTTTGACGTGTGCAAACTTCATATGACCAATAAACCTTAATAGTATCAATTGCTTCGCATAACTCACAAGCCCCTGCAATAATTTTTAAGCATATTATGAGAAAATGGAAATACTTAATGCTAAAAACTCTCAATTGCTTTGAATACTTAATAAAATTAATTTTCCTGACTCCTCTAATATTGTTGATAAAAATTATAGCATAATAATGGATAATAGGAACTCAATTCACAAATATTTTAGCATAACTTGCCTACAATATAAATTGTGCTACAAAACGCTTTCTCGTTTTTTTCAACTTTTACAATTTACAAGACAGCATATACGTACATACATGTGCAATTTTGGATACACCTTCCTTCTTAAAGATCTCTTCGGTATCAGCTCCCTGCGGTTAATATATAACGGCAAAATTGTATACCATATAGTTGAATATAAAATGTTCCTGCGTGAGAAAACGAGAAAAAAGGAGAACATTTATAAGAGGACCTCTTGTGCTAGACAATTATTCCTCAGCAGTGTCTGAGAATTATTATATTTTGAAGACGCGAGATTGTACATTTGAAGCATCCACGTTAACGAAAGTAAAGTACAATAACATTCTTCGGAAAAATCTTTATTACGCGATAGTGCCCGATAGTACCTGTCACACGTGCATATAAATACAGATCACTTTCTCGTTCTCTTAACTTTTACAACTTTTACAAGACAGCATATATACGTACGTGTGCGATTTTGGATATACCTTCCTTCTCAAAGATCTCCTCGGCATCAGCTCCCTGCCGTCAATATATATTTCACTATCACTATCATCTATTACGTGGCGATGGTCACGACTGTCACACTGTCACTATCTATTTTTAGGTTACCGCTGTATTCCAGGGTCTTTTTTAACAGCTTCATGCGTCTGTGATTGAGAAAGAAATCTGATAAGCTCTGTATACCAGCTCAATATAATGCAACATATATACGAATATGTATATACAACTTTTATAAAACAATACTCTTTGAAATAATACAAGCGATAATAATTTTTATAATTACTTCTCTATATATCTTAAATGTTCATGAATTTTCTTCTAACTATATTTGTAATGTCATCAACTTTTCACGCTTGTTGAATATTTGCATCATGTGAACACCAAAATCCTTTCAGATCTTCTCGACATTAAATTCATCGGTATATCTAAAATAAGGCAAATTTTACATAATGCAAAAACAGTAATTATTACTTACATCTGCTTATATATAAAATAGTGGATTATATATAATAAAAAATCCTACTAACCTCGCAAAACACACCACACGAACACACATCACATCACGCGATACACGCGCTTCTTCTTATATTTGTATTGGCTCCTGCCTCTTGCGAGGTCAATATGGCCAGCACTTTCCGCTGTTTGTTTAGTAATTTTCACTGTTTAGTTGAGTAGCGAAGTCTAAGAGGTAATTGCAAGAAGACAGTATCAGTCGCAATACTTTAAAAAATTTTTTCGTTTGGGCGGACCACGTCCGAACACGTTAAAACGTGTCGTCCGTGACCACACGCGAAACACGTCCGAACTAGTCCGCGTACGTTGGGCGAATGCGATACACGCGCGAAACTCGCCAAACTCATCGCGATCTCGATCGCCGTCGTCACTTCGATCCTTGCGTGACGCGACCGAAATTCGGAATTAAACCATCGTATTTAATGGTGAGAGATCACATTAATAATAACTTTCACATTAATATTAACCTCCTAACGACACGACGCGAACTGTCACATCACGATTGATCATGACACACACGCACGAAACTCGCCGAAACTCGCCGCGATCTCGCGATCGCCGTCAATCTCGACCGCGCCAGCCAATCACACACGCGGAAAAGCGTCAACACTACGTGCGAGACATTCGACTGGAAACGCTCACTTCTCGCGTACACATGGATTTTTTTATATAGGATAAGAAAATAAACATATAGGCCCGGTTTCACCAACGTGATTTAATCTAATCGGTCGATTAAATCACGTTGGTGAAACCGGGCCATAAGCCTATACTTTACACCGATTACTTGAGACGCGTATTAAATAGTAAATAATTAATAAATTAGTTTGATTATTGGATGATCAGCTCAAATTTACTATTTAATACGCATATCAAGAGATCGGTGTAAACTAGGCCATACAAATATTTAGTTCAATTTTTTTATTTTAAAAGTCTCATACCTGCTTCTATTATACCAGAATGAATTTCTTGTAACTTTTTCAAAGAAAGATTATATACTTTGAGACTTAAAAATATTTTATAAACAATTTCACAGATCATGCATGAGGAAAGTGAAAATCTGTATGCAGCAGTACGATTTTATAACGATGAAAAAATAAAAATTGAAATTGTTTCTGTTGCGTCAATAAAAGATTTCGTTTTTAAAGATAACTATCAAGATCCATTTTATGTGAAAAGATTTAGTGGCGCACGGGATGAAGAAATTTATGAACCGGCACAAATTCTGGCTGTTTCAGGTAAGTTTACTATTCAACATTTTATCTAAATATATTTTTTTACTTTATATTTGTTTAAGTATAATAGCTAGGTTTACAACGTTTGAATGTTTTGCAATTTTTTAAGTATAACATTTATGCTATAATAAATTGCTTATATTTATATATTATTTTCGGCAAGTAATCCAGCTTAATTTTTTCAACGGATTGGAAATTAATACAAATATCATTTAATATTATATTTATGCATTTCAACCTATTTTGAATAAAGATAGAAAGGTTAATTATATAATACTTTCTTCAAATATTATTTTTATCAATAGTTTTTTTATCTCTGTTTTATACAAAACCTTGTGAATCTTACCTAAGAAATAAATTTTTTATATTTTTTTCATATATTATTCATGTTTTTGTAATCATATATTATATTCAATCATCAATATGTTTATGTAAATCTATCTTTTTTACATTGATTTCAATTAATAGAGGAAAGACCCCTATTATGAGACAGGATCGTAATATGAGATGGCGGGTTTTTTACATGGTGGGATCAAAAGATGGGGTCTATATAAGGCCTTTTAGCTTAAAATATCTCATATTAAGATCCTATCTCATAATAGGGGTCTTTCCTCTATACAGTACGACAGAAAATAAAACTTAATGCTCGGAGCTCTTTTCGACATCTTGTGAGATTGTGACGTCAGAGGCGAGAAATGACACCCTATTTTGTCGTGTGTGTCATTCTGAAATAAAAATACATTTCAATAAATAATCACTACAGATCGTTTCAGAACATTTCTAAAATTGACCGAAAAGTAACCTTTTACCTCGACAATAAACAAACAACTGTAAAATGAATGTAATTTGAAAACTAGTCATACGCATGCACCTGCATTGTATTACATTCATTTTACGGTTGTTTGTTTATTGTCGAGGGAAAAGGATAGTTTTCAGCCAATTTCAGAAGTGTTCTGAAACGATCTATTATAGTGATATTTTATCGAAATGTATTTCTTTTTTTTTTTCAGAATGGCACACACGACAAAATATAGAGTGCCATTTTCGCCTCTTACATCACAAATATCACAAGAGCCTAGGAGCCTTAAGAAATCTAAATTCCAGTAGTGTTATTGGCAACAGGTTTTTGATTTATTTTTCTTATAGATAACAAAGAAGAATTAAGTTATAATAGCAAGCGTTATGTCTTTCACAAATTACGCTACAGTGACGCTGTGGAGTTTTTACAAAATCAAGCCGTAGAGCAAAGAGACGACCATACTGACGTACTGAACAAGCCGAGAGATAAAACCAACGTAATGTTAAAGTTTTTTATATATGTATGTATATGTATGTGTGCATATCCCTGCAAGTACTATGTATGAGTGTGCGTATGTGTGAGTGTATATATGTGTGGATGTGCATGCATATTAGAGATCCTATATATACAGGGTGTCCCTGAATCCTTGGTACTTTTCTCAGATTTAGATAGAGCGAGCCAAACTGAGTCGAAAAGTCATGTACCATTTTGCAATTTTCGCAATAGTTTCTGAGTTATTAATGATTAAAAATCGCCGTATTAGCCCGCCCACCGCCAAATCCAAGCGCGCGGCGAGAAGCGGCCGCCCCGCGGTCGGCGCGCGGGCAGTTGTTTACTACAAGCGGCGATGATCACGCACGAGCGGCGCGTAACGCCGGGCCCCCGTCCTGAGCGATGATAGTTTCTCGCATTTTTTTTAAATAGAAAGAAAATATTTTAACATAGAAAAATTTTTTGTGCGTACGTATGTACATACGTGTGTACATGCATACACAGGAAAATATCAATTGCACTGTTTTAAAAAGCGATTACTCAATTTATTTTTTTTTTTTAGTAAGTAACGGTTGTCTTTAAGGAAAAATATTTTCTTGATAATAGTCTTAAAATGTACAAATTTTAGAAAGAGTCTTTATCATGTACTCGAAAGAAGAATTTATACTCCTTCAAAGAACATAATAAAATTTTATCGAATAAAAAATCAAAATTATAAATAAAGTAATATGAGGACCCTCGAGATTAAAATAGGAGAAATCAAGGCTGTGAGGGAGATGTCAGACGCAGATCACAGTGCGTAATATCAGAAATTTATTCGTCGTTTTGATACATTACATCGATCCGTACGTTTCGGCTCAGCTTTGAGCCATCTTCAGCGGTAGTTACAGAAGTTAAGTTACACGTTCTCCGTACCGTATGATGAGTTTGCTGATTCAAAGTATCAGAAACATAGACCAATTGATCCATATCTGTAAATTTGTTCAATTAATGTTGAGATATTAAAAAGATCCCTTAGGAAACTCACTATTTGTCTTGAAAAACGTGGAATACAGAGCCATGTACATAATGAATACTCTCTGCGAGACTTGACGATCTTGTCGACACGACACACAATGATGTGAAGGGTCTTGCAAGAAGAGGCATGTCGTAGGTCAACACACCGGCGAGGATTATAACAAAGCACAATTTGACACCGTCACAACATTGCATGTATCAATAGTAAAACCCCGATTTGCCAACGACCAAAGTTCATGAGCATGGATTACAATTTGCTCAAAACCGTGACATATGCATGATGCAAAAAATCCGTGTCATTTTGAGACGGTGTCAAATCGTGCTTTGTTATAATCCTCGCCGGTGTGTTGACCTACGACATGCCTCTTCTTGCAAGATCTTTCATATCATTGCTGTGCATGTGTCGTGTCGATAAGATCGTCACGTCTTCTCGCAGAGAGTATTGCACATGGCTTTGTATTCCACGTTTTTCAGACCGAATGGTGAATTTCCTAAGAGATCTTTTTAATATCTCAACATTAATTAAACAAATTTACAGATATGAATCAATTGGTCTATGTTTCTGATACTTGGAATCAGTACACTCACCATACAGTACGGAGAACGTGTAACTTAATTTCTGTAACTACCGCTGAAGATGGCTCAAAACTGAACCGAAACGTACGGATCGATGTAATGTATCAAAACGACGAATAAATTTCTGATATTACGCACTGTGATCTGCGTCTGACATCTCCCTCACAGCCTTGATTTCTCCTATTTTAATCTCGAGGGTCCTCATATTACTTTATTTATAATTTTGATTTTTTATTCGATAAAATTTTATTATGTTCTTTGAAGGAGTATAAATTCTTCTTTCGAGTACATGATAAAGACTCTTTCTAAAATTTGTACATTTTAAGACTATTATCAAGAAAATATTTTTCCTTAAAGACAACCGTTACTTACTAAAAAAAAAAAATAAATTGAGTAATCGCTTTTTAAAACAGTGCAATTGATATTTTCCTGTGTATGCATGTACACACGTATGTACATACGTACGCACAAAAAATTTTTCTATGTTAAAATATTTTCTTTCTATTTAAAAAAATGCGAGAAACTATCATCGCTCAGGACGGGGGCCCGGCGTTACGCGCCGCTCGTGCGTGATCATCGCCGCTTGTAGTAAACAACTGCCCGCGCGCCGACCGCGGGGCGGCCGCTTCTCGCCGCGCGCTTGGATTTGGCGGTGGGCGGGCTAATACGGCGATTTTTAATCATTAATAACTCAGAAACTATTGCGAAAATTGCAAAATGGTACATGACTTTTCGACTCAGTTTGGCTCGCTCTATATAAATCTGAGAAAAGTACCAAGGATTCAGGGACACCCTGTATAATAAGAGTCTGGGCATGAAGTGATCCCTGATAGAAAAGTAGTACTAAAGTACTCGCCAAAATATTACTGCCCAGTATTTACAATAATTTATTACTGTGTACTTTTAGTACTTTTTTTCTGTAAAATACTAAAAGTACACAGTAATAAATTACTGTAAATACTGGGCAGTAATATTTTGGCGAGTACTTTAGTACTACTTTTCTATAAGGGATTTGGTCAAAATCCTGCGAGAAAGAAGGATATGAGACAGAAAGAGAAAGTGATATACATTTATATCGCTTTTTCCTTCTCTCTTATCTTATTTTCTCTTTCTGTTTCTCTTGCTTTTGACAAGAAATGGCGAACCAACCAAAAGTTGTTACCATATATATGGTTGGACTCATATTATAGGGTCTTTAATGTATATGTATATGCGATTGCTTTTCTTTTACATTATATCAATAATTAACTTTCAGGAGTGGAAAACATCATCAAAATTAAAAGAGAGATCAGACAATAATCTTATAATACAAAAAAAACTTGATGCGTTAAACAGTGTCACATTGACCTTTGAAAGTAGCAAAAGCGTAAATAAATTCGTTACAAAAAACCCACAAGAAGAAACATCTGATTTAGAAATCGATGAAAAGAACGAACTTTTAAACAAAGTGGATATTTGCTGTACCAAAATAAAAACTTTAGAAGCAGAGAATGAGAAATTACAGGATATTATAAAAGAAAGAGAACAAGAACTAAAAGAAAAAAATGTTGAGTTGCAAAAGTTAAAAGAAAAACTAAACTATATGGAAATGTGCAATAATAAACAATCACCAATATGTACATCACTAAAGTCGCTACGTGAATCTGCAACCAGCAGGAAATTATTATTTCCTCAAAGTAAGTAAACTTTCAAAGGGATTATTATATAAATAATGTAACATTTATTTGTTATTGAACAGTTAATATACTTTTAATTGAAAACATCAAAATGAATTTTAAGAGGATTTGTATCTATCTTTAATATTTACCTTTACTGGTCTTAGTAATATATTTTATGCAAAAATATATTTTTTATAAGAAAAATTTCATAGTGATATACATTTTCACTTTATATACGAAAACTGTTATACTTATAATAATTACAATGTAAATTGTTTATAATGAAAGAATTATGCGTACATATTAAAAAATATTAATTTTTAATAATTATGAAAATATATTTTTTTAATATTTTTTCATGTAGCAAATAAGACACATTTTGCTTCTCCATCAATAACATCGCAAGTTTCCCCAATATTGAGCTCGTGCAAACATTCGACATTGAAAAAAGAAAAATAATATTTGACGATGTAGTACACGACGAGGATTGTCGAGTGACTGAGCCATCAGCCCAGATCGTTCCAAAAGAATGTAATGACGTTGCAGTATTCAACGAAAGTCAAGCGAGTGAAGAGAGAAGTAAAAGTAAAAAATCAAAAAAAGATAAATTGAAAATAGAAGATCGAAAACGTAATAAAAACGATACATATGATTCTGATGAATATAACAGGTCGGCAAATCGAATGGAAAATTTTACTGCGTGGACTGATGATTCTAAAGATGGAATAAAAGTAAGTAATGGACAATTGATAATTTCATTAGGTATCTGATTATAGATTTGAAGTCTTTTAAAGATTTAAACAATGAATTTAATACGGTCTATTTTTCATCTATGAAGAAATCAGTTAAGTTGGCAAAAGAAATTATTTATTTTTTATAATCATAGATTGCTTCATCCTTTTACATTTTATAAAAGATTAATGTTGGTGTACGGATCTACGTTAAGTATTAACTTGTATACTATTTCTAAGAAAAAAATGTTTATGCATGTTGACTATCAGGTAAAAATGATGCATTTACGCTACGGAGTTTCAATACTGTATAATGCGTGGAAAGAAGCACGAGAACAGAAGACAGCGTCCCTGTTCGTGAGAAAAATATCTAAGGCTATATGGGGGTGTCATACCTTGATGAATCGTGCTGTGGAGCTCCAAAAAATAAATAAAGAACGTTTGGTTCATCGTTCCCCTAGAAAGCCGCTGACGCCGAAAAAGAAGGCCGTTTTAGAAAGTGAGTTTACGTCAAAAAATAGAATATAAGTAAAAGAAAAGTTCAATAAATAAAAATAAAAATTCAATTTTTTTTATTTCAGAATGCTATATTCATTATTTACAACTGCACAATCAGCTGCCTCAAAATATATCTCTTGAAGAACGAAAAGTACTCTCAAAGAAATGGCGAAAATATTTGAGTGTATATATTAATTACTTAATTACGAGTGAATTAGAAAAACTGAAGGGTGCATATATTTTATATTTGAAATATTATTAATAATTTCAAATTTATGTCAATCATATAACTATCGTACATATTTTTGCAGAGATAAAGAAAGAAGAAGAGGCTGAAGAACAGGACAGTACATCCAACTCGTCGAGTTAATCAAAGAATGAAATTAAAACACACCAAAGATTTGTCTTTAAAGATTTTATATTGCTTTGAAAGTGATAATGGTCAAATCGTAAAAAAAGTCCAAGCTGCTAAGGGAGTTATTCATCAGATATGTAGGACAATTGCTATGAATCAAAGTCAA
This sequence comes from Temnothorax ravouxi, assembly GCA_030770255.1. NCBI lineage: Eukaryota > Metazoa > Arthropoda > Insecta > Hymenoptera > Formicidae > Temnothorax > Temnothorax ravouxi. The sequence goes on from JASTWP010003327.1 coordinate 14,589, forward strand.
TTAATTCTGAAAGAACACTTAGCACTAAGACCGTTTTCAATGATCAGTAATTTTATATCCTATCTTGACAAAAAACATGCCAAAACAACCTTCAAAATATCTCATGCAAAATACTTTGGAACAAACCATCCAACAAATTTAAGATGGATTCAAGAACTTGGCTTATCACATGAAAGTAGGGTGTATCATAAAATTGTTAAAGAGCGTTGTCTATATACATCGTCCAGAAAAAATAGGCTCCGCTCAAATAATTCTTTTGCTTTTACAAAAGAAGGAAGTTTTATCCAAATAATAGATTTTATAATCGACCCGTTAAGTAGAAAAGAGTATACAATATGCAATATAGTAAATGTAGAACATATTTTTAATAATAATAATACATCGATGAAAAAAGTAATAGATATTCCTAATGCATTACTTGCAATAGAAACTAATACGATTGAAAGGGTTTGCGTTTTTATTGATATTAATAATGCGCGATGTATATTTGTGCAAGTGCCAAATTTGTTTTTTTATTAATAACATTTTTTTCATATACGCAATTATTGTCTTAATTCTCGTGTATTAACATTGACATACATTCATAATGATAGATAGATAGATAGATAGATAGAGAGAGAGAGAGAGAGAGAGAGAGAGAGAGAGAGAGAGAGAGAGAGAGAGAGAGAGAGAGAGAGAGAGAGAGAGAGAGAGAGAGAGAGAGAGAGAGAGAGAGAGAGAGAGAGAGAGAGAGAGAGAGAGAGAGAGAGAGAGAGAGAGAGAGAGAGAGAGAGAGAGAGAGAGAGAGAGAGAGAGAGAGAGAGAGAGAGAGAGAGAGAGAGAGAGAGAGAGAGAGAGAGAGAGAGAGAGAGAGAGAGAGAGAGAGAGAGAGAGAGAGAGAGAGAGAGAGAGAGAGAGAGAGAGAGAGAGAGAGAGAGAGAGAGAGAGAGAGAGAGAGAGAGAGAGAGAGAGAGAGAGAGAGAGAGAGAGAGAGAGAGAGAGAGAGAGAGAGAGAGAGAGAGAGAGAATGAATACATTTATTAGCTTTTAGCTATCATACAATACACACAATACACTTTACTTAAGTCCATTTTTCTTTCAATTTTCTTTTAAATTCGCTTACATTATTATCGATGTTTCTTATTTCCTCAGGCAACTCATTATAAATCCTTATACCATCATAAAACAAATCTTTTTGTTCTGTTCGCGTTTTTCTAAATTGTACTTGTAATTGGTTTACTTGCCTTGTTTTGTACTTATGTCGCTCTCCTACCTTCTCAATCTTATTACACAACCCCCTCGGTAACAATCTATTAGCTAGTTTATACATAAATATACATACATTATACTTAATTCTCTTTTCTACGCTCATAATTCCTAGGACACTCCTCATTTCATCGCATGAGGTATATATCGAACATTTAAGTACTGACCTAATTGCCCTATTTTGACATACTTGCAACTTATCTAATTGTACTCTACTCAAACCTATAAATACCGTTGAGCAATATTCCATATGTGGTGCCACAATTGCCTTATACAATACGCTTCTTGCATATAATGATAGGTCGACACCCACTCTCCTAATAAATTGTGTCTTAGCACTCATCTTTTTAATAACATATTGCACATGCTTCTCAAATGTCAATACCTCATCTACCATTACACCTAAATATTTGTATTCATTTATTTGCTCCAATCTTTCGTTCGCAATTTTTATATCACACTCCGTGTTTTCCTCGCATCTACCACTTCTTAGCAACATAAACTTGCTCTTTTCCCCATTCAATTTCAACTTATTTGCACATAACCAACCATATATTTTCTCCAGTTGCTTATTAATAACATATTCAATAGTATCTATTCTTAAGTTTTCAAAGTATACAATAGTATCATCTGCAAACATTCTAATTTTGCATCCAAGAATCATTAAGTTTACAATATCATTGATATATAATATAAACAATAGAGGCCCAAGAACTGATCCCTGGGGTACTCCATTTGTTACCTTCCTTGCTTCAGACATTAAATTCTTATATTTTACCTTTTGTACTCTATTATTCACATAATCTTGTAACCAAGAGATAACCGTTCCTTCAAATCCAAGAAATTCCAATTTAGCAATTAATATCTTTTTATCTATTGTCTCGAATGCTCTACGATAGTCCAGAAAAACAACTCCAATCTTATCACCTTTACTTATTGCTAATTTCCACTCAGATATTACACTTTGTAACGCAGTTTCACATGAGTAGCTATTTCTGAAACCCGATTGGCAATCGGTAATAATATTGTGCTCCTCACAGAATTTATCTAATCGCGATTTTACTACGGTTTCTAATACCTTCTCATACATTGGCAACATATTAATCGGTCGCAAATTTTTCGCATCATTTGATCCTGTTACTTTAGGTATCGGTACAACAGTAGAACATTTCCACTCCGACGGAAAGACCCCTTTGGCTAGAGACATATTGCAAACTTCCAAAAATATTCCATTCATTGTTTCATATGCCCATTGTAAAACTATCGTACTAATACCCTCATCCGTCCCACTTTTACGTTTTAACTCTCTAACTATCTTTGATAATTCATCATTTGTTACTTCCTCAAAACTCTCCATCACACCTTCTCTCTTATTACCTAAGTAGTCACAAAACTTTTCATCCCCTATTTCTATACTTTCAACAATTTCATCAATACTTTCAATAAAATATTTATTTAGTTTATCAGCTATCATTAAATCATTTTCATATCTTATTCCGTCTATTAGTATACCTACTCCATATTCAGTATTTTTACTAGATTTCAATATATTAGTCTTAACTGCTTTCCATAACTTATATGAGTCACCTTTAAATGTGTCAATTTGATCAAACAAGTATTCCGTTTTTCTATCTCTGATTAGTTTAACGACTCTGTTTCTACACCTTTTAAAATCCGTCCACATCTCCGGATTTCTACTCTCTATGGCCTCTTTATATTTCTTATCCCTCTCCTTAATTGCTTCCAATATGTCTCCATTAAACCATTTATTGTGCAACCATTTTATCTGCACAATCTTTTCTTCTATCGGCGCCAACTCATTAACCGCATCACTTATTACGCGTACTAGCCAGTCTGCCTTAACATCTATATCACATATTGTCATATTACTATGTTTATAGTCTCTTCTCGCATTACGTAATAAATAACTAAACGCCTCTACATCGATTTTATTAATGTTCCTTTTTCTAATAACGCCTCTACATCGATTTTATTAATGTTCCTTTTTCTAATAACGGTATTTCCTAATATTTCTTTGTTCCCTTTAACTTTAACACATACTATGGCATGATCAGTTATTCTCGGCGTATGTATCACCTCACACATTACCTTTTCATTAGCATAAACATGATCTATTAGCGTTCGCGATGTTTGAGTAATTCTTGTTGGTTCCTTTACATATTGCTTATATCCTAGACCCTGCATGATTTCATTTATCCGTTTTTTGTACACACTTTCCTTCATTAAATCAATATTAAAGTCGCCTACTACTATACTATGACGTGAGATTATTTTATCACATAATTCCTCAAGGAGTCTCAAAAATCTGCATCACTAGCTCCGGGTGAGTGATACACGGTCGTAATACACTTCTTAACATTACCAATAATACAATTTAATGTAGCTGTCCACAGATTCAATCCACATTCCCTATTATCCATTATTTCATACTTAATATACCTTTTCAGATATATTATAACCCCTCCAGTTCTTCTTGACTTAGAGTTACATCTCACTATATTATATCCAGGTATTTCTATTTCACTGTTCTCCACCTCACATCCTATATGTGTTTCAGTCAGACAGCATATACTGGGCTTCTCTTTAATTATAAAATGTACTATTTCTTCATAGTGACGTAATAAACCTTGTATATTTAAGACTATTAAATTATTCATTATATCTTTATTTGTCTGGTCTACTCCATTACCCTGTTGTCAATACTCGCTTTCGTATTTCGTTTTCTGTCTCTCTTTTTCAAGAGCACTCACATAACATGGACAGCCTTTATCCGTCGCTCTGTGACTAATATCTAGTTTACCTTCCTTGATGAACTTATTTCTTGCTATACAATTAACGCATTTAATTTCATTCATTTTATCTTTCATCACACATCTCTCTGATTCGTGGCTCCCCGCACAGTGTAGACACGTTTCCTCCTTCTTGCACTCTTTCGCCATATGCCAGAACCCCCAGCATTTATAACATCTCAGCACTTCTACAAAATCAGTAACTCTACATTTATTCCAATTAATGTTTAATCTTTCTGTTCTCAATATTGCCTCATACCAACTAGCGCTGACCTCCACTATAATCGACATATCTCCATATTTAACGTTATTTATTCTACGTAATATTCTTAATTCTGAATTTTTTCCTTGCATTCCTAATTTATCTTCGTTCTGTCTTACAATTATATTTATCAAACTTTCGTCGTCTTTTTTACAATCATCCTTATCTATTCCAACTATCTTTAATTTTGGCTTTTTTAATGACGGCACTTCGATTTTATACTGTTTTCCTACTACTTTCTCTATATTCTGTTTTAAACAATCCTTATCTTTACTTTTTTCACATCCAATAATAATTGATCCATTATTCCCTTTCTTAACCTTATTAACACTAATTCCTAATTTTGCAACATCTACATGCTTTTTAATGTCTTTCTTTGTTTCTTCACATTGTTGTTCAACTAAAGGTTTTACTATTATTACTTCATCACTCCGCACATTCCTTACTTTGTCTGCGTAACTTACATAACCCGACTTATGTTTTTCTGTGCTTAATCTTTCCTGTCTCAACATTTTTACCTCGTTTAATAACTTAGCATTTTCTCTTATTAATTCATTAAGTTCATCCTTCATAACCTCTCGGATCCATCGCTTGATACGTTCTTCAGAAATCTGTTTCTCATTAATATGTGCAAGCATTTTTACCATTCCATCAAGTTTCTGATTCATATCATTATTTTCTTTACCACTTCTATCCTCTTTATTGTATCCTTTATTACTTTTATCTTGCTTTAACTCATCATCTTTCTTATTTCCTTTATTGAGAAGAGAACCTGACCTAACTCCTCTATTTTGAACACCTCCAATTCCACTCTTACAGCATATCAACTCTCCGGCTGCATTAAGAATCTTCTTTTCTTTCGCACATCCAGGATGATACGCCATATCGCACACATCACACATTACCGGACTGCTCACAGTTCTATGGCACCTAGCGCATTCTCTTGCATCCGTCTCCTTCCCCGCACCGCCACATCCTCCATCATCGACTCGACTCATTGCCGCATGGAGTGAGCACACCCGATTTTGAGGTTAGCCTATATATATCCCTTCCGGATGACCAAATTCTTCGATCAAAAGCGGAGTTATTTACTCATACTTTAGCAGAGTTAACCCAAGAACAGGGATACACTGAAATAAAGACCCCCGAAGGGAAGATTACTGCAGCTAAAGCCCTTTCTCAGGAGCAATGCAACGTACGATGTATTTCTACTTACTTAGAGAGAGAGAGAGAGAGAGAGAGAGAGAGAGAGAGAGAGAGAGAGAGAGAGAGAGAGAGAGAGAGAGAGAGAGAGAGAGAGAGAGAGAGAGAGAGAGAGAGAGAGAGAGAGAGAGAGAGAGAGAGAGAGAGAGAGAGAGAGAGAGAGAGAGAGAGAGAGAGAGAGAGAGAGAGAGAGAGAGAGAGAGAGAGAGAGAGAGAGAGAGATTGATTGATGGTTTATTTTATGCCATAGTCACAGACTTTAGGCAAATATGAATTACAATTTAGTATACAAAGAAAAGAAAAAACAAAAATAAAATAAATAATAGAATTACAATAAAAATCAAATATAAACTTAAAAAGAAAAAGTAATAAACATTGCACTTGTGGCAGATGGCAGGTACGCAACAAAGACAGAAAAGAATAAAAAATAAAAATAAAAATAAAAATGAAAAGTGACTTAATTAATGAAACGTAAAAGAAGCACGTTGACACCAGTAATCGGATATTGCACAGTAGTCAGAGGCCAACCAAACACTAGATAGAAGATCGCTCAAGCGAGAAAAGATAGTCGTAAAGTTTAGACTTGAAAGCAGCGACAGACGTTGCTGATACTACGTCAGTAGGAAGCGAGTTCCAGAAATAGACACCTGCAAGATGGAAGGACTTATGATATGCTTCGGTTCTGTGGATGGGAACATAGAAAGAATGAGGAACAGCAAGACGTGATGACCGCCTAACTTGGGGGTCAAGACCAGTAAAAATTTCAGAGATATAGGGAGGAGACATGTTATGGGACACTTTGTACATTTCAATGCCCAGAAAGTAAAGGCGTCGATGCTTGACTGTTAACCACTTCAGCCGATGTCGGTAGGGCGTGACATGTTCATCACGCCTTAAATTAAAAATAAAACGAACCGCGCAATTTAAAAGTCTCTGAAGCTTGGTGTTAAGTCCATCAGACACATCGTTGTACACAAGGGAGCAGTAATCTAATAAAGGCCAGATCAAAGTATTCACGAGTTTTACACGCAGATTAAATGATAGTGAATTTTTGTGAAATTTGAGCTTGTGCAATGTAAAATGCACCCTTTTCGAAATGTGCGAGACATGGCTTGTCCAAGATAAATCAGAGCGCATGATGACCCCGAGGTTGCGCGTCTCAGCAACAAATGGGATAGAAGTGCCATTAACAGAAATGAGAGGTAAGTCGCTAAGATTTAAATGCCTAACATGATTCTTGCTTCCAAGAATCAGGACTTTGGATTTCGCGAGATTGAGAGTCAGCCCATTGCACGCGGCGAACTCTGAAATGACACCCACATCGTAAGCAACGAGTTGTAAAGCGACATTCAGTTGACTAAGAGGAGTCGCACGGTAGATCTGCGTATCATCAGCAAATATGATACGCTCAGTGAACCTAAGGAAGGCGCCAATGTCATTTATAAAGAGAGAGAAAAGGAGAGGACCCAGTACGGATCCTTGCGGAACACCGGATGTGACGGACAGCCAGTCAGAGAACACTCCCTCAAGGTCAACAACAGCCTGAGATCGACCCGTAAGATAAGAAAAGATTAATTTCAGGGCAGAATCAGAAAACCCCAATCGCCTGAGTTTGGTAAGCAGTAAAAGATGACAGACTGTGTCAAAGGCTTTGCTGAAGTCGAAAAGGACGAGCATAAGCACCTCACCTATATCAACAGCGTACATAATGTCATGGAATAATCGAAGTAAGGCTGACTGGGTAGAATAACGCTTGCGATATCCTGACTGCCGAACATCAAGAAGATGATGAGTATCAATAAAGTTCGTGATTTGGCCATGAAGAATCCTTTCGAACAGCTTAGAGAGTTCGCACAAGTTGGCTATGGGCCTCGTGTCTGAGGGAGAAGCCGGAGATTTAACCTTAGACAGTGGGCGAAGTATGGCTCGTTTCCACAGTGGCGGAAAGTGACTGAGTTTAAGACAACTATTGAAAAGTGAGGTTATAAGATTGCCAATACAAGGTAGGGCCAAGGCTATGGCATAAAGTGGTAGTTGATCACAACCCGAAGCAAGAGAAACGGAAGATGAGGAAATGAAAGTACTAAGATCGTCAGATGTTATCTGAGAAAAGTTGAAGAGTGGTACATCTGGCACTGTAGATGAGATGATATCAGAAAATTGAGATTGAGAACATGGAGGAAAACAGTTAGAGATAGAGGCATAATGAGCATTTAGCATGTCACGTGAAAAGAAATTAAGTGGTGAGGATAAAGGTGATTCAACTAGGCCGAGATTAGTAAGCTCACGCCATAACTTGGACGGGTCGGAAATCGGGCTTAATCTCGCCATGTTAAAGTGCTCCCTGGCTCGTCTCAAATCATGAGTGAGTTCATTCCTATATTGTCTGTAAATGTGAAAATCTAACACACTACCAGATCTTCGAGCAGTACTGTATAAACTATTACGATGCCGAATTCTGCGAGCAAAAACCTCTGTAAACCATGGCGCTGATGGACGAGTAACACAAAAGGTACGAATAGGTGCATGCCTGTCCAAACTGGAGATGAAGTCTCTGACTACGGTATCCAAGATGCCATCCAAGTCAGACTCGCTGAGATCAGCACTGCCAAAATCTTCTGAAAAAGAAGAAGACAACATTGAGGTGAGAGTCCCAACGAATTCCTGGTCATCAAACTCTCTGAAATTCCGGCGAATCAAAGTACGTTTCGGAGGGGACGGAACCACAAACGAATACGTCAACTCAATAAGGTCATGACCGTTGATGAAGGGTACATCCGACCTGCAAAACGATGAAACCTTGTCAATACTGTCAACAATGAAAACATCGAGCCATGAGTCGGAAGAAGGAGTGTGATAGGTCGATTGTGATTTAACTAGGTAGAGCGACAATTGCGCGACAATGTCTCTGAGGTGATTGGATTCGTACGTTGAGGCAAGGAGATTGCAGTTCAAGTCGCCCGAGATAATAATATTTTTATAGTTGTGCATAACCGAAGACAGAGCGTCAACGTACTTACTAAAGTTTCTTCCTTTAGGTCTGCGATACATTGAAGTAAAAAGAGAGAGAGAGAGAGAGAGAGAGAGAGAGAGAGAGAGAGAGAGAGAGAGAGAGAGAGAGAGAGAGAGAGAGAGAGAGAGAGAGAGAGAGAGAGAGAGAGAGAGAGAGAGAGAGAGAGAGAGAGAGAGAGAGAGAGAGAGAGAGAGAGAGAGAGAGAGAGAGAGAGAGAGAGAGAGAGAAGAGAGAGAGAGAGAGAGAGAGAGAGAGAGAGAGAGAGAGAGAGAGAGAGAGAGAGAGAGAGAGAGAGAGAGAGAGAGAGAGAGAGAGAGAGAGAGAGAGAGAGAGAGAGAGAGAGAGAGAGAGAGAGAGAGAGAGAGAGAGAGAGAGAGAGAGAGAGAGAGAGAGAGAGAGAGAGAGAGAGAGAGAGAGAGAGAGAGAGAGAGAGAGAGAGAGAGAGAGAGAGAGAGAGATTATTTGTGTGTTTTACTACATTTGTCCTCCGGGGCGAAGCCCGGGTAACCAGCTAGTCTTATATATAGAACGTATCATTAAAGGAAGGTTGTTTTAAATTTCGCGAAAATTGGTGAAAGATAGGTTGGTGTTGAATTTGGCAATGATCGGTGAAGGGGTTACCGATTTTTACCTAAAAAGTGTACAAGTTATATATGTAATCTATATATATAGAATGTATCATTAAAGGAAAGTTGTTTTGAATTTCACGAAGATTGGTGAGAGTTACCGATTTCTGCTTAAAAAAAATTTTTTTTCTACCCCTATTTTATATATAATTTTTTAAGATTTGGTTGATTAAACCCAGCTTTATACGCGATCAAAGGCATATATAATTCTTTTAAATTCGGTTGATTAAACTTAGCTTTGTATGCGATCAAAATTATGGACCTTTGATCGCATACAAAGCTAAGTTTAATACAAAAGACCGAATTAAAAATTGTTTTTTGAGTTTTCGTTGCCAATGTGTTGTTTTAAAGGGTACGAAAAAATGTATATGTGCCAAAACCGAAATTATTATAACTCCAAAACTAATCAACCAAATCTTAAAAAATTATATATGAAATAGGGGTAGAAAAGACTGAAAAGTATAATAAAATTAGAAATAAATCAATATCTCCAAATTTGCGGAAGTTAGAGCAACCACGGACATTTCTAAAAAAATTCAAAATTTTTTTTAATTACTTTGTCACAATTTTTAAGTATGCAAATTATTTTTAGTCGTGCAAGTAGAAACCTGCACATTATAGTTTTTAAGTGTGCAAGTAGAAACCTACACATTGCTTCTTTCTAGTATTTAAGTGTACAAGTAGAAACCTTCGCTCACAAAGCTCCTCTATGAGGAAGCCAAAACAAATAGAACTATGAGGAAGCAATGTGCAGGTTTCTACTTGCACCTCTTTTTTTCATTTCATATATATATACATTTTACATGTCCTTCTTTCTTTTATTTACTTATACTATCTGTTGTACTTCGAAATCACTTATCTCTCTTATCTTCCTTTTTTTTACGTCTTCCTTTCCTTTGATGTGACTTAAAATTTGTAACTTTTCCATTTTTACTGTTAGTAGAAAAAACATTAAACATTTAATTAAATTTTATAACTTATTTTTTAAGAGAGTTAACTAATCATTATCTGTATTACTTAGGCGGAGTTGTTGGATGCAATGAGCTCTCAATCGCAGTCGGATACTGAAGAGACTGAAAATACAGGATCTAATTCTACCTACCGGATTGTGGAGGCAATAGAGATTGTGAAGCATTAATTTGACAGTAAGGAAAACGAACAGACTGCAGAGGATATATTCAGTAATGATATATTATAATACCTCGCGCCAACCCAGTCAGTACGAAAGAAAGAGTAAGGAGGAGAGCAGAAGGGAGATAGAATAGGAGGAGAAAGAAAAGATGCAGTACGTATTTGACGTCTTACAAGTTTATGTGCACGTATAACAAGTTTATTGTTTGACTATTGAGAATATATTTTTGAGAACTTTTCTTTTACAGAGTACTAGTATCCAACTTCACTGAAGATCAATTGGACAGATACGAGATGTACAGACGATCTGCATTTCCAAAAGCAGCTATAAAGAGGGTACGCACCTTATTTTTAATCGTTATTTACAAAAGAAATAGTCATTCCATTAAAGAAGTATTATACTAAATATGTTTCACATATTATGCAAACCATAACAGGCTGTTCAGTGTCTCAGAACGTTGTCATAGCTATGTCGTGAATTGCTAAGGTATTTGTTGGAGAGATTGTTGAAGAAGGTACGAGCTCTTTCTTATAATGTAAAATTACTACATATTGCTTTAAATAAAGAGAAATTTTCCAAGTCACGGTTTCACACAGTTCTGCAAAGTATGACATATAATTAGAAAACAAATATTATCCACTGCTCACTTAAATACTTATAAAACAGTGATTATATATATATATATATATATATATATATATATATATATACTTTAATTTTTCAGCAACTATAATGCAGATGCATAACAATGCAACGCTACAAGAAATCAATAAGTGTATAACTGACTGGTTAAGACATGCTAAGGAAAGACATACAAGACAACATTTAAAAGACAATGAGTCAACAGCAGGAGTAAATGACACGGTCGATTAAATGACAAACAAGGTAGAAAAAAATGTATGCCAATTGGACGCCTAAAATACCAATGCTATGTATGTGTTACCGCAATGTCCTTTTATTTTTATTTTTTTATTTTTTATTATATCGTGCTCGGCGTTAGCGCAACGTTTATCGCATAATAGCGCGGGAAAACTGACTGCTTTCTAAAGTTTAAAAGTACTTTTATATATTACCTCTATTTTTGTACCTCGGGTCGAAAGCTTTATCAGACTCGTACGTGTGATATGTATTTTTATTTTTACTAATTGTATTTTTTTTTAATT
>JASTWP010003328.1:0-26037 GCA_030770255.1 Temnothorax ravouxi
GTTTGCAAGTTCAACACTTTTTTCTTTATATAAAGATAAAAATAATTTGATACTGGCATCTGACCATCAGTATGTTTGATTTCTGTTTTCTTCTCTTCCTATTTCATCTTCATTGTTTATTATTTCACTAACGTGTCTTTCAGTGTCATTTTCAACATTATTTTCAGTAACATCTGTACTATTTACTTCATTGTAGATAATATTTCGTACATCATCATGTAATCTTATTGATATGTTTTTATTGTCAACTGTACAGTTAAGTGTGTCACAAGAGAAATCAATATCTTTGTGCGAAATTGCAAACTGTAATCCTCCTACGCACAAATACAAAGTATATTATTAAATATTTTACATATAGTTTATGTGACAATTAGGGACGGTTTTTTCAACTTTGTGGTAAGCTAACTAATTGTTAAATCATCACGTCTGGACTTGTCTAGTTTAAAGATAAAATAAAGATAGACGTATGATTTAATTATTAGTTAACAGTAGGTAAACTATGTTGGTTCTAACTCGGGGATCTGAGGGGGGGGGTGAGGGGCGGGAGGTACCGCGGGGGGGGGATACCGCGGGGGAGGGAGAGAGGGGTACCGCGTTTTCGTGCGTCGCGGGGGAGGGGGAGGGGGGTACCGCGTTTTCGTGCGTCGCGGGGAGGGGGAGGGGGGTACCGCGTTTTCGTGCGTCGCGGGAGAGGGGGAGGAGGGTACCGCGTTTTCGTGCGTCGCAGGATAGGGAGAGGGGGTACCGCGTTTTCGTGTGTCGCGGGGGCGAGGGAGGGGTACCGCGTTTTCCGGCGCCGCGGGGGAGGGGGGTATTGCGTTTTCCGACGCTGCGGGGGAATACCGCGTTTTCGCCGCGCCACGGGGTGAGGGGCGACCGCGTGACGTCACCCGCCCGCGTTCCCGGCCCCCGTTCGCGCGCGTCTTTCCGTTTGCGCGCGGTCCCTCTTGCTCCCGGCCCCCGTTCGCGCGCGTCTTCTCGCTCCCGGCCCTCGTTCGCGCGCGGTCCTCTCTCGCTCCCGACCCCCGTTCGCACGCGTCTTCTCGCTTCCGTCACCCATTATAGTTAGATCATTTTTATATTATTTTAAGTGATTTATTTATTGGAAATAAGAGGAAGAATATTTAACAATTTATATGAGACAGATGAGAGAAAACGTTTAATGATCGCGCGACGAATGCGGCACGCGCATTCTTATCTAGAGTTACAGCTATGTAATTCTAAACCGCTGACGGTGGACAAGGGAACGGTAGACAGAAGGAAAGATAATTTTAGGATACAGTGATGTATGCATTTTAATATACATTTATTTCTCATATAATGCACCTGTGTATAATATTATCTGCAGCATACGCCAACAGTTCGCAATCAATAATTGAATTTTTATCATAAAATTCACGCAAGATTCTAACTGCGCAGCATATTATATTCTCAAAAACTAGTTGTCATGAAAAATAATCTTCTACTTACCGTTGCATCTTGCAATCGCGGGTGGATACTCTGAACCGCTATCGAATAAAATGAGAAGCGAGGATGCGCGTGATTCATCTGCGGCATGTTATGTTATGTGAAAATAATCCTTGCGAGAAAAAAGACAGCTATTGAACAAGTATCAAACAACTAAGACATCAGTAAAACATCTGTTCGCAAATACGCTGATTTATCCCGGCGATGGAAGCGGGATGAGAAGGACGCGCGTGGAAAGGTGTTAACAATATTCCTTCATTTTTGTGTAACTCAAAACACAGTCTGAGCCGTCTTTAATGCGTCAAAATATGTACAATCTGACCTGAGAATTCGATGAGCTTGTATAAGGAGAAGTCTTTTGAATATCCGTGTATTCGAGAGACACTTGTATTAATTGCTCTCCTGGTGATGAATTGCCCGTGAGCCGTTGAGACACGTGGCGGTCGGCACTCGCGCACGTGTGAGCCTGAGTCGTCGTGTTGATGTACCAGAGCTGAGCTGAGCGGTCTCCTTTACATCTTAGAAATGTCTCTAGGCAGCGTTGGGCACTGCGGTATGCACTTCAATGCGGAGTCACAACTTGTACGCACGTAGCACACGTTATGCGGTTCGTCAACGCGCGGCCATATTTCTACTGTCTTCGTCGTGCGGAAGAAGACGACGCTCGCGCCCGTGTTTGCGATAGTTGCCGCGCGGATCCGGCCGGTCGATACCCGGTCGATGCTGCCATCTGATACGGTGGCGCAACGTGATAACGGAATCTCGAACAACATCTTTCAAAACAACTAAAATAACTTTCAAAACAGCTATCAAACAGCTATCAAACAGCTAAAACACCTTTAAAAATAGCTATTAAACAGCTATCAAACAGCTAAAACACCTTTAAAAACAGCTATTAAACAGCTAAAACATCTTTTAAACAACTATAACATCTTTCAAAATAACTAAAACATCTATATTATACTACAAACTATGTGGGAAAAGGAAATAAAACAGTTATACAGGATGTACCAGGACCTCACCGACAAACTTTGAGGAATGATAGGTCACATAAAGGGGATCATTTTTTGTTAAGGAACATATGGTCGCTGACGCGTCCTTAAGGAGCTATGCATCCGAAAAGTCAGATCTCCGGTAAAATGTTTTGAACAAATAAAATTTATTTTTTCTTACATGTTTTACATTTTTTCTGACAATTTATAATAAAAGTTGTTCAAATTGCCTGCCCTGTACTTCATTACATTTTTGACACCTTCGCAGCATTGATTGTCCAACTCTGTCGAGTATGGCAGAGTTGTTTCGGATTTGTTAAAACGCAGCATTTATTCGGTCAATCAGTTCCGCTCTGTTGTCAACTGGGGTGATGTACACGATACTCTTAACATACCCCCACAGAAAATAATCAAGGGGCGTTAAATCGGGTGATCGCGGTGGCCACGCAATAGGTCCCACTCTTCCAATCCAATGTTTCCTGAATTTGGCGGTTAAATGTGCACGCACATCAATGCTAAAGTGTGGTGGGGTTCCATCATGCTGGAACCACATCTTCCTGCGCACAGCAAGCCTTGATTATTTTCTGTGGGGGTATGTTAAGAGTATCGTGTACATCACCTCAGTTGACAACAGAGCGGAACTGATTGACCGAATAAATGCTGCGTTTCAACAAATCCGAAACAACCCTGCCATACTCGACAGAGTTGGACAATCAATGCTGCGAAAGTGTCAAAAATGTAATGAAGTACAAGGCAGGCAATTTGAACAACTTTTATTATAAATTGTCAGAAAAAATGTAAAACATGTAAGAAAAAATAAATTTTATTTGTTCAAAACATTTTACCGGAGATCTGACTTTTCGGATGCATAGCTCCTTAAGGACGCGTCAGCGACCATATGTTCCTTAACAAAAAAGGATCCCCTCTGTGTGACCTATCATTCCTCAAAGTTTGTCGGTGAGGTCCTGGTACACCCTGTATATGTATACATATATCGTTCATTTAAAAAAAATCATACATATTTATGGTGTCGCGACCACCAGTTAGATATTTTTAATACATTTTGTAACGCGCAATTCTTAACATGTGTAAGCCTCGGAATCAGAGACTCAATGGAAGCGTGGGAGAGAGAGGCGCAGAATTGATCGACAAGTGTAGTTGCAGCAAGTGATTACTGTATTTACATAAAACAAAATGGTTACAATTTCTATAAGTGCTGCACACAATTACCTTATTACTAATATCGCACCTGAATCAACACAATTGTCGGTATCTCGTTCTAGCTGTATAATTCTAGCTTTATAGCGAACGACTATGCCGTGAGACGGCTAACCAGCGAATGCTCCCCGCCGCTGGACGGCTTGGCAGCGAATCCCTCGCTGCCAGCGCTCTGTGTTTATAATGAGTATCTCTCTTGGTCACGTGCCTGGCGTAGTCAGTGCCGTAGACGTCAACGTGACCAAGTTTGATAAGGCGTCAGGCTTACATCCCCCCCCTTTCATGCTGAAGGATCCGGCGATGGGTGATAGGGAACTAACTTACTAGCATGGAAAAAATTTGATTCTCTCTTTTTTAATCCACTGTCTATTATATATATTAAATTGGATATTTTTTCTTTTATTTTGTGTGAGCCCGTTCTAATCGGGTCTAATTTATTTCTGTTTAATTTATTACTATTTTGTATATATACTAAGTCTCCTACATTGTACTTGATATTGATCTTATTTTTATCATAATAGTATTTTATTCTGTTCATGGACCTTTTTTGAATTTTGGTATGCTATTAATCTGTTCTCTTTCAAATTATTTTCGGTATTACAAATGAGTTCGATTGGTAAAATTGGCCTGTCTCTTCCTGTTAGTAAATAATTAGGTGTGAAACCTGTTGAACTGTGAATCGTATTATTGTATTCCTCAACACATTCTTTTGCTATGGTGGGCCATGGGCGATTTTTGTTTTCAAATATTTTACATCTTATTCTATTAATTAGCGTTTGATTGGTCCTTTCGTTTAGGCCATTGGAAAAGGCGCAATCGACTGCGGTGAAAACTAAAGTTATCTTCCTGGATTTCAAATATTGCTTAAATTCTTTTGAGTTAATTCCTGCGTATTGGTCTGTTAATAACGTCTGTATAGTATTCTAATCTTTTATTGAGTTTATTAATTTTATAAAATCTTTTGCAATTTGGGTTTTTGATGTCAAGATACACGCGTATCTTGTAAAATGGTCAATTAGCAAGTGTAGGTATCTTTTTGTACTTTTATTACCTGCGAGCCCCCCTATTGTATCTAATGCAATAATTTCAAATGGTTCAGAAGCTGGACCCATTTGTGATAATGGGACTTTAAAATTACCTACTCTAGTTTTGTTTTTTATACAAGTTTCACAGGAACGACATATTCTTTTTATGTGTTTATGCATATTTTTGAAGTAAAATTTATAAGTAATTGTTAATGTTAACTGTTTTGTTCCTATGTGTCCTTGTTTAATATGTATATTTTTAATTAAAGCTATGTCAAATTCTTCCGTCAGCCAGATTTTCTTTCTATTATTTAGTGTTTTATAGATTATATCGTTTTTAGTTTCATATTTATCATCGAGTGTTAGTTGTTTTTGGTTATTAATAATTTCATCTAGTTTTAGGAAATTTACTATTTTTATCATTGATTTTTCGTCTTCTTCATTATCTTCTTCTAGTACTGGGTTTCGTGATAAACAGTCCGCTTCTAAATTATTTCTACCCGGGCTGTAAATTATTTCGAAATCAAATTGAGATAGGTAATTTAAAATTTGTCTTAACTCTGGATTATTACATTTTTTTATATTGAATTTTTCCAATGGTTTATGGTCTGTGAATACCGTAAATTTTTGCCCTATTAAATAATATTGCCAATATAAGATAGCCTCTTTTATTGCAAGACACTCAATATAAATTGCTCTTTTTGTTTTTTGTGGTTCTGTTAGTTTGCGCGAAAAGAAAAATACTGGTTTTATAGTTCCATCTGTTTGGCGTTGTTTTAATATTGCCCCTACCCCCTGTAAACATGCGTCTGTATAAATGTAAATTGGGATGGTTGGGGCGAAAATTGCCAGAATCGGGTCTGAGCATAAATAGTCTTTTATCTTTTCAAAGTTATTTTGGCAAATTTTTGACCAGTTAAAATTATGTTTTTTCTCAATAGATTATGAAATGGCTCTAATATTATGGTTGATCTAGGAATATATTCTAGATAAAAATTTATTTTTCCTAGGAATTGTCTAATATGTTTTGTTGTCTGTGGTGTTGGAAAGTTTTTTATGGCGATTACATTATCATTTAAGGGTTTTACACAATTATTTTCTATTTCATGACCTAGATATTTTATTTTGGCTTGTGCAAATGTACATTTTGACGGATTTAATTTGAATCCATGTTCGTGTAATGCTTTTAGTACCAGTTCGATGTGTTTTATATGATCCTTATAGTTTTTTGAATAAATTAGAATGTCGTCAATGTAATTTACTGCAAAGCCATTTAAATTGTTTTTTCTTATTATGCTGTCCAAAATTCGTTGAAAAATTGCCGGCGAAGATTTTAACCCGAATGGTAGACAACACCATTGCCAGTGTCCATGATGTGTTACGAACGCTGTTTTGTATCTGTCTTTGTCACGCAACGGGATCGACCAAAACGCCGAGTTCACGTCTAGCTTTGTGAAATACATCAGGTTCAGCATTCTGGCGACAACACTAGTTTGAAACCGACGTGGTTCATTGGGGACGCTTTACCTTCGACAATAACTGAAATTTTGCAGGAAGATGCCAGAAATGATTCAAGTTCAGAGGAAATGATGAACGATACTAACGAAATTGTAGAAAAGGAAACAACCGACGACCTTGATTTTGATGTAGATTTTTCGGGAGATGAGTCCTCTGACGAATTTTACGATGAATAATTTTCCATCTTCTTGCAAATGTCTGTTATTGCTGTTTTTTTCATTCAAGTTTCACATGGTTATTGCAACACAGCATATTGTTAATTAATACTTCTTCTCAATGATTTCGTAACATATAAATAAATACATTAGTAAACTACGAAAAACCTTTATTTCTTCACCTCCACGAAAGCTTTGCTGAAGTAACCCCTCACTTAAGAATCATACGGCAAAGTGAGTATAAATATGTCTAATCAGTTAAACATGACATCTATCCTTTGCCTACAACTAAATTTTTTAGGATCTTTTACTTATGATAATTACAGATCAATAACTGTGTTATTCATATTTACGTAAATGATTACACAGATGCGACTCGATAGTACAACTTTTCGAAAATTCTAATTACGCTTTCCTTACACTCCATAAAAGATTAAAAACAGACTTGAAACTCGACTCGATAATAAGATCATACATTTTGACTATGTTACGTCCAACCCCAGGATTAAGATAAAGAAAACTGGGAACCGAAGGAAAGGCTAACCAGAGGGGTAGGGGTAAGGAAGGACGCAACCAGATACTTACAAATATCGTTCGCAGGTACACGCACTGAGGCGCGTGGCGCGAGCCGAACGCACTTTCGATGGCTCGGGAAGGGTCAACGTCCGTAGAGACGGTAGGACTCCTTCCGTGAGCGGTGCGATCGTCGGTCCTCTTTTGAGTCAGGGAATTTAATCCCTTTAACTCGGGATCGGACCTCGTGTGACTTTAGGAGGAAGATAAGAGTGAGGTCTTAAATTAATGAATAAACGAGGATATTATTAACATAGCTGTTTATTCTTAATCAACATAAAAAAAAAGGTATTATCTATTATGAATTTTACATGTATTTGACACAAAAACAAAAAAAAAATATGCTGTCTGGTATTACTAAAATAATAAAAATCTAATAAACAAATTGAGTACAATTAAAAGGAATGAATGTGCGAGTGTGAGGTGAATGTATATGGGTGGATCGCGGGTGTTACATTGGTTCGGAGGTGATCGGGCAGGATTTTTAAAGGGGGACCTAATTGAAAATATACATCCTGCCCGCTATTATTACATTGGAGTCGAGGAAGAAAAAAAAAATAATCTACATGAAGTTAACTACGGTGTGGAGTGTAAATGGTGATGGATGCGAATTATAACTACTATAAAGAGGGTCTTACTCTAAAGTAATTATCTCGGCGTCGTCTAAATCGACGGTCGAGGCGGTGGAAGGAGCGGGGGAAGGTGGGCGTTGGAGGATTGGAGGGGGGTTGGGTCTGACGGGGATGATTCTATACGGGGCTACGCGGCAAACGAGACGAGACCCCCAAGTACGGGGCGACAGCGGTCCGTCCGGCAGAGTTCTAGGAGGGGGAACGGCGAGTTGCGGGGCAGGCCGACCTTGCTCCTCTTTCCGCGCCCGCTTATCCTGACGCCTCTTCGAATGTTTCGCGGCGTTCTTGGATTTTTTACAGAAAGCGTTCGAATTCACTAAAAGGTAGCGGATTGTTAGTTCTAAAGGGGGTTAATCGCAGGGTCGTCACCTCTTTTAGTTGCCAACCCGGAAGCAGCGGCTAACCCAGAACGACAAAACTACCTCTTATCCACCGACACACGGCTTGCGCAGAACAGCAAAAACCATCCCTCCTTGTACACCGACCATTATCCCTTGTCCACCGACCATTATCCCTTGGGACCATGAATCGATTAACTCGGCACCATAAATCGGTTAACTCGGGACCATAAGAGCCGCTCTGAATCCACCGATCATCGGGTGACTCGAGACCGCAAAGTCACTCCGAATCACCGCCAATACTTGAGACAACGGGATGACCGAGAGACTTCCCAACGCGAGAATGAATTGCAAAACAAGCCCGGTATCCGCGTATATGTGTATATATTTTTGAGACTTACTAGTTGCAGATTACGGGGTGGGAGCGCCTCCTTTGCGAATGTGGGCCAGTTGGAGGATGAGTCGAGCGACTGAGGTGGTGTCGGATTCTCTTGTGCACTGACTCTAAGGCCGGAAACGTGGTTGCAGAAAAACTAACGAGACTAAGGCTTGAGACGCTTGAAGAGAGTCGGAAGCTTTCCTGACGACGAGTGTCGCAATGTCAGGGTTTATATAGGAAAATGTAAAGAATGGAAGGGATGGGTTTCGTGTGGGATGTGTCTGGTTTTCATTTTGGGAAATCCTGGTTGGCGGGATGTTTCTAATTTTTATCTGGAGAATTTCTTATTGGGTGAGGCGTTTCTCACCCAAGGGCCAGATCTTAAGTTTTCGCCTATCCTAGAAAGCTTAGAGACGGTTATCGATTTTTCCGGTTTTCCATTGGTGAGTCCCCTCGTAAGGCCCCCACTGTCTTATCGGGGATGCAATCCAGCGATTCTTCCAGTGACTCATTTGTTTTCGACTATCGCCGATTCTTTTATTAGGGTCCCTTATTTATCCCGCGACCCTGCTCCAATGTTGACAGACGATGCATATCCTTCTAATCTTAATTGTAGTCTTATCACAAACAGAAACCTCCGCCACGTATCCTTAGATTCCTAAAACCACGTTTCAGATTTCGTCTCTGTTTGTCGGACATTGCGCGGGTAGTTTTGGCATAGGCGCATGATGCAATAAAGATCCCAAGTAAACTCCATTTGGGATTAACCCCCCTTTTTGGCGTGTCGTGTCGCCGGGTTATAGTTATGGGCCAGACTAACTTGATAAAATTCCGATCGCGTATGCCCCGTCTGTCAATATTCCGTCACCTGGAAGGTTGCATTTTAGTTGCCCAAACAAATAGCTAGCTGATATAAAAAAAGGAATGTGAGGAGATCAAGGCTCACTCGCCGATCGATAACCGTCCGTGTTTAATTTATTTATCCTAACTTAAGAGATATCTTAGACGTTTACTAGAAATTTCCGCGAAAAAGGGAAATCGTGGAGTGCGCAGGACGTAACAACTACTACACTCAATGAATGTCGAAAAATATATAAATGTGGCAACTCCATTTAACACCAGCCTTTAGAGTTATTTCCGATGACACGTTATATTTGAATTACGCGCGGAGCAACTTCAAGTCGGGAAACGCAGAGAGATTCAAGTTGTCAATCGCGGAGAGTTTCAAGACATTAATTGACAGTTTCATGTAACGCAAGTTGCTTAGCAACATCCGTTGTTGATTCTCGCCGCCGAATTTCTCGGGTATATAAGCAGGGCACATCGCAGAAGAGATTCGGTGTTTGCGAGCAGTCGGCCGAGACGGTTGAGCTAGCCTCACCATTCCGCGCTCAGAAAACTCCCAGCACCCTTCCCGGCTCGCCGAGGAAGTGGTGAAGAAATCGACGGAACGTCGCAAGACTCATCCGCTCCCTTTGCATTTATACGCAAAGAGGAGGAAGGTCGTTCTTGGAGATAGCCTAGCAAACGGCTCTCAGTCAACTCCCGGTGCTGGTCAACCGAAGGATCTTTTTCCTAATCCTCCAAAAAAGACTTCCCAGCATCCTCCATCCAGCGCCAGACGCGAGAGGAAGATTATCATTATTGATCCACCCGGTGCTAGCCACCAGGAAGTCGGTTTGAGGAAGCAGAAGGCTGGGTCCCTACCTTCCCTACCTTCCCTCCTCAGTCCTCAATCCTCCGGTGCCCGGACACCGTCGCCTAAAGCCTCGACGCCTAAGCCAGAGCTGGAGAAGCTTCTGGAGGAATTCCAGGTGCCTCGACTCCTTTCTCCTATTCCTCCCTCTCCTCAAGGTCTCATCGTGAAGAGGTCAGCCGAGAAAGCTTCTCAGACCGAGGAGACAAAAGAGCCGACAGCGAAGCATCGTAGCGTAGCAACACAGACGAAGACGCGTGGAAGAAAGCGTCAAAGAAACGTACATTTTAAATCAAATAAAGAAAATTATATTTGTTCAAAATGTAATAAGTGTTCTAGTTGTGGAAGATGTTAATGAAATAAATATGGTTATGTAAAAAACGTCTAAATAATAACTTAGCGAACATAGATAGGAAAGCGAAAATCAGCGAGCGATTCATTTCCTAAATTGGTGACCCCGACGTGATCGCTAAGTTACAGAAATGGATGGTGACGGCAGAGTCATTATCAATGGAGAGAACCAAGTAGGAAGAGTGTCGGTAAGAATACCGCCCTTCTGGAATGATGAACCAGAACTATGGTTCGCCCAGCTTGAAGGGCAGTTCATTCTCAGTGGTATTACCGCAGATACAACAAAATATTCCTGCGCCATTGCGCAGCTAGATTCACGGCAAATCAAAGAGATTAAGGATATTATTACACAACCTCCTGAAGAGAACAAATATGAAGCAGTCAAGAGGGCGTTGATCCAGAGATTGACAGTCTCACAAGAGCAACGAACTCGTCAACTTCTAGAGTTAGAAGAAATTGGTGATCGGAAGCCATCACAGTTCCTTCGACATCTTCGAACTCTTGCCGGAAGCAATGTTCCAGATTCACTTCTACGAACTCTCTGGCTTGGAAGGCTTCCGACGCAGATGCAAATGGTTCTCGCAACCAGAATCGATGATCCACTTAACGATGTGGCAGAGCAAGCCGATCGTATACATGAAATGTCGAGCAAAGCAGTCATAGCTGCTACATCAACTTCTGGACCAAAAAAAACAACCCTAGAAGAACAAATTTTGGCCTTGACTAAACAGGTAGAAACGCTCTCAACACGACTCTCCAGAGAACGATCAAAGAAAAAGTTCGATAAGAAGAGAGATCGAAGTCGAAGCCGAAGCAAAAGCCAGACAAAAGGAAAAGATTATGACGAGAAAAATTGCTTCTATCATAATCGTTTCGGTGACAAGGCGAAGAAATGCACACAACCGTGTGCTTTCAAGACGGAAAAAGAGTAGGGCAATCACTGATGGCGGCCAGTGAACCCGCCCCGAAACCCCGCCGCCTCTTCGTAACATGCCAGGTAACTAAGAGACGATTTCTGATTGATACTGGATCAGACGTCAGTGTCTTTCCAAGATCAATGACAGCAGGGTTTAAAAAAACCAACAAATTATGAATTATTTGCAGCAAATGACACAACAATTTCGACATACGGATGGGTTACTCTACAGCCAGAATTCGGCTTGCGACGTGCTTTTCCTTGGCGGTTTGTTGTAGCAAATGTCACGCAGCCAATTATAGGAGCGGACTTTTTAGCCTACTACCATCTATTACCAGACTTACAAAATGGAGTTCTTCTTGATGGAACAACTCAAGTCAAAGCCAAGGGCACAGCAAGATCTGAGACAATGGAGGTGATTAAAGTCCTTTCTATGATGAACAAATATCATCAAATTCTGGCTGAGTTTCCGGGCATCACTAGGGCAACTCCTGGTATGAGAAAAGCAAAGCATTCGACGGAACATTTTATCAAAACAACGCCAGGACCGCCAGTAGCATGTCGACCACGAAGGCTAGCCCCAGAAAAGCTCAAGGCAGCAAAAGCTGAATTCAATCTCCTGCTTCAAGAAGGGATAATTCGCGTTTCAAAAAGCAGCTGGTCTTCGCCTCTTCATATGGTTCCCAAAAAAGGGAGGCGCATGGAGGCCTTGTGGGGACTACAGAGGAGTAAATAGTAGAACAGAGCCAGATAATTTCCCGATTCCGCATATCGAGGATTTCTCGCAGAATCTTCATGGGAAAAAAATCTTCTCAAAACTAGATTTGGTACGAGCATACAATCAGATTCCTGTTCATCCTAATGATATTCCGAAGACGGCCATTATAACTCCCTTTGGACTTTTCGAGTATTTATTCATGCCTTTCGGGCTTCGAAATGCAGCTCAAACCTTTCAGCGTTTCATGTATGAAATTTTGAAAGATTTTGATTTCTGCTATGTCTACATTGACGACATTCTTGTAGCATCAAGTGATGAGAAAGAGCATGAAGAACATTTACGCAAGCTGTTCAAAAGGTTAGAGGAATACGGCATTCTTTTGAGCCCGGCTAAATGTGTCTTTGGAGTAGACAAAGTAATTTTTCTTGGATACGAAGTTTCAGAGAAAGGCACTCAGCCCCCCCAGGAAAGAATCGAGGCAATCAGAAACTTTCCGAAACCAGAAAATGTCCAACAGCTTCGACGGTTCCTAGGAACCATTAATTTCTATAGGAGATTTATTCCAGAAGCCGCCAAGGATCAAGCTTTGTTAAATGGTTTGCTTGGTGGCCCAAAGACGAAAAAGAAAACTCCGATCACTTGAAATGCAGAAATTGAAGAAGCCTTTATCAGATGCAAAGAAAGTCTTTCTAGAGCAACTCTTCTTGCACATCCAAAGCCTGGAGCAGAAATTGCTTTAACAACAGACGCTTCTGATATAGCAGTTGGTGCCGTAATCCAGCAGCGAGATGGAGATGATTGGCAACCGCTAGCTTTCTTCAGCAAAAAATTGAATCCTGCTCAACAAAAATATAGTCCTTATGATAGAGAGCTTTTAGCCATTTATTTAGCAATCAAACACTATCGACATCTCCTTGAAGGAAGAATATTTACTGTATACACTGATCACAAGCCGATAATCTTTGCTTTCAAACAGGTTGCAGAACATAGCTCTCCCAGACAAGCACGACATCTGCAATACATTGGGCAGTTCACTACCAATATTCAACATATCTCAGGAAAAGAGAATGTGGTCGCTGATGCCCTGTCGAGAGTTGAAGAAATTCAGGCTGCAATCAATCTTGAAGATCTGGCGAAAGCACAAGAAGAAGATTCCGAAGTTCAAGAGATACTTAAAGGAAACTCTTCGCTCAGACTTGAAAAAGTTCCGATCCCTGGAACCAGCTCCACACTCTATTGTGACACTACGACGCCTTTTGCTCGACCTTTTGTAACAGAGGATTTCAGAAAACAAGTTTTCAAATCCTTACACTGTCTGTCACATCCGGGAACGAGAGCATCGGCAAAAACTTGTTGCACAACGATATGTCTGGCCCAGAATTAAGGCAGATTGCCATGTGTGGACAAAAGCTTGTATAGCTTGTCAGAGAGCAAAGATTCAAAGGCACAATCGATCACCTATCGGAAATTTTTCTAACCCTTCTAGACGATTCGAACACATTCATTTAGATCTGGTAGGACCATTACCAATATCCAAGGGATACAGGTATTGTCTTACCATAATTGACCGATTTTCAAGGTGGCCCGAAGCCATTCCTGTTTCAGATATTTCAGCAGAAACGATTGCAGAGAATCTCTTCACGCATTGGATAGCGAGATTTGGCACCCCAGCTCGAGTTACCACGGATCAGGGAAGGCAGTTCGAGGCCGACCTGTTTCGACGACTCACCAAGCTAACAGGCACTTCTCATATCCGGACAACAGCTTATCATCCCGCAGCTAATGGCATGGTGGAACGCCTGCATCGACAGATAAAGACGGCGATTAAATGTCACGGGACTGAAGCATGGACTGAAGTGTTGCCTGTTATCATGATGGGAATACGTTCCGCTTTCAAAGAAGATCTTCAAGCAACTCCTGCAGAATTGGTTTATGGAGAAACCATAAGACTTCCGGGAGAGTTCCTTCAAGAGAATTCACGAGCAAACGAAACGAACGAATTTTTACAAAGACTGAGAAAGTCAATGAATAATCTTCGTCCTCAACCAGTTAAAAGACACGGAACGTCTGCAACATTCGAGCATAAAGATCTTGAAGAATCAACGCATGTTTTTCTTAGACATGATGCTCCGACGCGAGCTCTGCAGCCCACTTACGATGGTCCATTCGAAGTTCTCTGCAGAAAAGAAAAAGTCTTCAAGTTACGAATTAATGGTAAGGAAGTTAACGTAACTATAGATCGCTTAAAACCGGCTTATTTTCTAGCTGAACAAGATCAAGCTGGAAAAGATACTGAAATACTTCGACCATCTAAAGATACTTCAAAGCCCTCAGAGATGAAAACTCGCAGCGGCAGAGTATCACACAAAACGGTACGTTTTCAAGTCACATAACTCTAAATCAACGAAGGGGGTAATGTGGCAACTCCATTTAACACCAGCCTTTAGAGTTATTTCCGATGACACGTTATATTTGAATTACGCGCGGAGCAACTTCAAGTCGGGAAACGCAGAGAGATTCAAGTTGTCAATCGCGGAGAGTTTCAAGACATTAATTGACAGTTTCATGTAACGCAAGTTGCTTAGCAACATCCGTTGTTGATTCTCGCCGCCGAATTTCTCGGGTATATAAGCAGGGCACATCGCAGAAGAGATTCGGTGTTTGCGAGCAGTCGGCCGAGACGGTTGAGCTAGCCTCACCATTCCGCGCTCAGAAAACTCCCAGCACCCTTCCCGGCTCGCCGAGGAAGTGGTGAAGAAATCGACGGAACGTCGCAAGACTCATCCGCTCCCTTTGCATTTATACGCAAAGAGGAGGAAGGTCGTTCTTGGAGATAGCCTAGCAAACGGCTCTCAGTCAACTCCCGGTGCTGGTCAACCGAAGGATCTTTTTCCTAATCCTCCAAAAAAGACTTCCCAGCATCCTCCATCCAGCGCCAGACGCGAGAGGAAGATTATCATTATTGATCCACCCGGTGCTAGCCACCAGGAAGTCGGTTTGAGGAAGCAGAAGGCTGGGTCCCTACCTTCCCTACCTTCCCTCCTCAGTCCTCAATCCTCCGGTGCCCGGACACCGTCGCCTAAAGCCTCGACGCCTAAGCCAGAGCTGGAGAAGCTTCTGGAGGAATTCCAGGTGCCTCGACTCCTTTCTCCTATTCCTCCCTCTCCTCAAGGTCTCATCGTGAAGAGGTCAGCCGAGAAAGCTTCTCAGACCGAGGAGACAAAAGAGCCGACAGCGAAGCATCGTAGCGTAGCAACACAGACGAAGACGCGTGGAAGAAAGCGTCAAAGAAACGTACATTTTAAATCAAATAAAGAAAATTATATTTGTTCAAAATGTAATAAGTGTTCTAGTTGTGGAAGATGTTAATGAAATAAATATGGTTATGTAAAAACGTCTAAATAATAACTTAGCGAACATAGATAGGAAAGCGAAAATCAGCGAGCGATTCATTTCCTAAAATAAACAACACAAATTCTTACCTACTCTGCCATTGTAACAATGTGACATTCAGGAGAATAATAACATTTAGAGAACAAATGGGAACACATCGCTCTGTCCTTGTCTAGAGCGCGCATTTCAAACTGCGTTTTCGAATGGACTTGCGCAGCGAGTTAAAACCTCGGCAGCCTCACCTCCACAGGGGCGAAGGTGCGGCAGCCGGGTATTATTTTGGAGGAAATTTGACGAGCTTTCCAACGATATGTCATTCGTCCATAAAAGTGATAGGTGTAGGTTAGTTAATCAATATTGTCATATTGGACATCGGCAGCCACCCTTAAAGCAGGGGATGAGGGGTGGCAGCCGGGTATTGGAAGGTCCATTTTATTGCCCCCTATCTATTGAAACAGAAAATTTTCATAAAAGCAATGAGTGAAGTACCTCGCACAATTTCATTTGTTAACAATTTGTTATAAGATATAAAGCAGGGGGTACGACTTTGGCTGATAAGCAATTAGTATTGTGCGGTACATTACCCACTGTTTCGAGTAAAAATTTGTCATAAAAGCGATCGACCCAAATTTTTGCGGTGGGCTCCCGGACTAAATAAATCCAATTAGACTTTCTGTAGTATTTGATTAATTTGTCTCGGGCTGCAGTAGCGGCTTGATGGACAACATTTGTGACAAAATTGTCAGGCAAATTTTGATATGATAAAATGAACGTTTCAAGTTTATCAAGCATCATATTAATACCAATTATAACAAGCGGTAAAGTTATATATTTTTCGCCACTTAGAGTAGTTGACAAAACTTTAAACTGCCGTAGGAATTTAATTATAATATTCAAAAGAGACCATTCCATTTCCGATAAAAGGTATTTCTTCATAATATCATTATTTTCGCACAATAAATTTAGAGCTTGCTTCATCTGCAGCGCAGAGTCTATCATGTCACAAACCGAATTCCACCGTGTAGCTACACCTAAATTTGGTGAAATCATGCGAGAATTTGTTGTTTCGCAACATAATTTCAATTTATTTGTCCACTGTTCTGAATATTTAATTTTGCGAAAAAGATGTTGAAGTTTTGTAAGTACTCTCGTACAATTATCGGGATAAATCTCTTCATCTTCATCGGATTCGCTCGGTTCGTCGTCTATCTCATCGATATTAGACTGTATTAGTCTGAGCATATCATTCACGGCTAAATTTATTACATGTGCAAAACAATGAAAATGTTGATTATTTGGGTCAAAACTAATATTTTCAGCATCCATGAGTGGTTCTAGCTTTTCATAAATTTTGTATTTGCCGATGCATTGTCGAAAGTTATGCCTTGTACTTTATAAAGGAGATTCCATGGTTTTAAGCTCTTGTAAAAGATTTCGGCAATATCTTTACCAGAATGACGACCATTAGAAGGTGCAAAATCTACAACTAGAGATTTAATGTTCCATTGATCATCAATAAAGTGAGCCGTTATCCCATAGTAAGATTTATGAGCTATTGACGTCCAAGCGTCAATAATAAAAGAAATATTCGAAACATTGTCGTGAAGTATCTTGAACACTATTGCCTGCATTTTAGAAAATCGTTCTAAAGTTTTGGATCGCATTCCATCATGCTTTGGAATATTTACACCGCGATGAAGGTAGTGAAACAAATCTTGAGTCGATTGATCATCAAAAAAGTTAAAAGAGAGATACTTTTTCGCAACCCAATCAACCAGCATAGTTTCAAATGTTCTTGTGAGAAAATTCGACTTTTATTTCCACTCTGAAAATATATCAGTATTATTATTGTCTTATTCAATCTTTAGAGTTTTAGACTGCCGGGATAGCCACTTTTGAGTGTGCTAATAAGTTTATGATATTTTTAATACTAAATGTATTATTAATATATTTATGTTATATAATATATGTATATCACCCAAGAAAAAATAATTTTTGTATTGGCGGAATCCTCTAAATCTTAGAGGATTTTATTCTTATATATGGCCTCAAGAGGAATCCTATAAGGTTAAGAGAAAAATGTTCTAAGCAAAATGTTCTACAATATTAGCATAATATTCTTGCAGTTAAAGGAAATTTGTCTTGTGTGTATTTGTGCAATATAAGTCTGGTTGTTCCTAAATAAATTTATTTGTGCCGTGTGTTGATGTGTGTTGTGATAAAAAAAAAAGAATTGCTGTTTACTTCTGGTGTTACTTCTCCTTCAAGTTGTTTCATAATGAGTGAGATTGTTCCATCACGAAGGTTTCATCGATTCACGGAAAATGCCATAATTAACCTTCATGATGCAACAATTTCACTCATGATGAAATAACTTAATGGAGAAGTAACACCAGAAGTAAACAATATCTTTCCTATGATCACAACACCACACACATCAATACATGACACAAATACGCAGGAAAGTTATCTCTGAGCACTGAAAGTTATCCCTGAGTATTGCGTCTATCTTGTGCATACGCAGCATGATGTTTGATTAATCACGGCAGAACGCAGCGACACACATTGTTTTTCGTATTTCTCGTATCGCATGTAAGAAAGCATTCCGCATAAAGAAAACATATTCCTATTAATACAAGAGGAAAACTGTTAAAATAATAACCAATAGATTCTTTATGATTAGTCTACTTTATTGGAAGAGGAATACTCTTTCTGTAAAAGCTTTTGCTTAGAATATGAGATTACAGAAAATTTCAATTAATAAGTAGGGTAGACCGGGGCACGTTGTCACACATTTGGTTCAATATTTTTTGTATTTTTTACATTCAATATTTGGGAGTACTTTGATATGCCAAAATTTCGAGTGAACCCTCAGCTTCAATTGGACAGTATCGAATTTTGTGTGATTGTTACTCTACAGTTGTTACATAACAATAAATAACGACAAGTCGCTTGTGACAACGTGCCCCGGTCACGGGGCACGTTGTCACATCAAATGTGATTGCATGCAAAATGTTATCCAAACTGAATTCAACGTAAATATCAATATATTATAGTGCGCTGCAATGTTAAAAAGTAAAATCTTTCACAGAAACATTTATTTTATTTCAAAAAAGTACAAAAAGCACGAAGTTTTCGTCTTAATCTAAATACAAGAATTCCACTCGAATGCGCAACTTATTGATACACATTTAACAGCAAGACGAATTACTTCTAGATCGACTACTGCGGCTCTCGCAGTTTTCCGTTTGTAGGAGCGCACCATATCCCAATTGCACCTATGACATTAAAATTCGTGACAATGTGCCCCGAGGGCATTTTTTTACTCCAAACAGCCTCATGGCCGACACGTTTGAGATATTCATAAGGTTAGGTATTGCACGCGGTAGGTAAAAGTACATACTTTAAGATAATATAAAGGTCTATTCTGAAAAAACATAAGCTTCATGTCCAGTACGTTGAATATTAGACAATAAAATTTTACTTACGGTCGCAAAAAACTTTCAAATTGATTTTACGTCAACACAGCTGGAGCAATCTCAACACTGTAAACATACCAAAGATGGGCATACACTAACACGTTTTGGGAATAACGGGTGTTGTCCTCTGATTATTAGTTTTTTAAATAAAGCCGATGTGACAACGTGCCCCGTGTGACAACGTGCCCCGGTCTACCCTAAATTACTTTTTTTTGGGTGATACATGTAATCTTTTTAATACTAAATATATCAATATATACATGTGTGTATATGCTATCCATGCAATGCTAAGCTAATTCTTGTGACTGATAACGATTTGTTTTTGCGTGATTAAATCTAGTAGAAAAAAAGTAAAAAAAGTTTAAGTAAATTTAATGGGTCAATACCTAAAATTAATCTGTGATTAAAATTGAATTAGCAACATAAAAGATCCCTAGAAACATTTATTTTTGAGAAAATAATATTTTTTATGTTTGATTATTCATTCCCTATTGGAATGGCCACTTTTGAGGATCGGAACAAATCTCAAAATTCTGCAGATTGTGTATTTTACGTATATAGATAATGTTGTGCCGTGACTGGGATAGTGCCGGCACAGGATTCGGAGATTTCGGGTCGGAGAATAAAGCTCGTCGCAACGTGTGAAATAATCAGTTGAATATATTTGATTTGCCCAAAGTTACAACAATCCCCTTTATTTCAAATCCCGATACTCGCGTAACAGTAAATGATTTATAATTATTGGAGTAGTGACAGTATGTTCTCAGACGCACGTCTCCGCTTTGATGTTAATTAGCGACTGCCCGCCGATCGTCGGATTCCGCGGTATTCATCCGCTTACTGTTGCTAACTCGGGGGCTCCCGAGTTAGCGCTAGCCCTACGCGGTCAGCGTTTTTGATCGTGTCGCATTGCATCGGATGATCGGTCGTCCGATGCAATCGTCAGTCTTTTCGGCGGATGTGGATTTTACGTTTGTCGCTAGGGTCGGATTTCGTATCGGAGGCACTTGGTGTTGCCAAGTGCATTAATTACTCTCTACATCGTTGTGCGCTCACAACAATAAATTTTTAAGAAAAATACGCTATTTTAACGAAAAAATGCAGTTTAACGGTCAAACACGAAATGAAATAAGCAATCGGTATAATTTTGAACAATTCAAATGCGCAAAATTAGAGGTAAAAAATATTGAGATTGGTGTTACCTTATTGCACGTTTCCGCATCTGTACCGCAAATTTGGCTGTATAATTCGGAATGTTCCCGCACTAAGTGTCTCTTTACACCAGTTGTATTTCCATTCGTCATTTTTATTGTTTTCCCAGGGCACAAATTACACGTTGCGAATTTTGTATTATTTTCAAGATTATTTATTGTAAACGCTTGAAGATATTTTGAAGTCTTCGGTCTTAACTCAATATGATTTTCCTTTTCAGATAATACTCGTTTCATTTTTAATTTTTGCTTCCTCATAAAGAAAGCTTTGTTTTCGTAAAAAAAATTTTTTTAATTTGTTTCTCTGAATGTGTTCAGAATGTTCTAAAACGTCAAAAAATTGTAATTTTTAAAAATGTCTGTATGTATGTATGTGTGTGTGTATGTGTGTATGTGTGTATGTGCCAAATTTACCGAAATTTCTATAACTCCAGAACTAATCAACCAAATCTTAACGAATTGTATATGAAATAGGGGTAGAATTTTCCGGGGAGTGCTATAGAATGTATAGTTTTTCGTTATCTATTTTCTGGAAACCGATTTTAAAAATTCTCTTACCCTTAAGAATTAGAAAAATTAAAAAATCAGGTTTCCAGAACATCGGTAACGAAAAAAATACACACTCTATAGCACTCGCCGGAAAATTCTACCCCTATTTTATATGGTTTTAATACAAATTCGGTTCAATAGTTTTTAAGTTAATAACGTTTTTTTTAATTTTTTTAATTCTTACGGGTGATGCACTCCCCGGAAAATTCTACCCCTATTTGATATACTTGTGGTAAAAATTCGGTCCAATAGTTTTTAAGTTATTAATGTTCAAACATACATCACCCGTAAGAATTAGAAATAATTTGTAAATAAATATCTTGTATTTACACATGTTAAAGACATATGCAACATTAGTTAAGACATAAAGACAAAGGCACATTACTTATACAGCAATAAAAGACGGTATAAGCTGATAGTTTCATATATTATATGTCATTTTATCAATCTGTATTTACGAGACGTTTGAATATACAATATATATTTTGAAACGTACAGATATATATCTGAATATACAATATTTTGAAAAAATGGAAGATTGTAATAACGGAGTGAACGAAAAAGCAACAAGTAATGAAGAATATAAAAAAAGTAATAATAAATAATTATACAATATAAATATAATAATTTATTTTTTTTTATAAAAAATAATCTATAGTGGAAAGATTTATTTTAACTCTCTCACACACACGCATACACGCACATGCACACGTGCGTGTTTGCACTCATATATCGTTGAAGGTTATTTTAAATTTAAAAAAGTATAAATAAGTATATGTTATTCAATAATATTTTTTAGAATTATTAATAACAATAATAATTCTAAAAAAATATTATCTGATTTTTTTATTAAATTTAATTATAACGAAAAATTATCTCCGTGTAATTATAATTAATAAAAGTTAAATATTAATATTTTAACATTTTAGTGATGGAAGATGGTTTTGATGAAATTTGCTTACAAGCATTAATAGAATATGAAGAGAATCAAAGAAAGGAAGAGATAATTAAAACAGGAGGAGATAAAACAGAAAAATACTATAATAAAGGATAAAAACGACAAAGGTAAAAGAAAAAATATAATAAACTAAAATTTAGATTAAAGAAAAATTAATAAATACATTTTGAAATTTTATAGAATATGAAAATAATCAAATGGAGGAAGAGATGAAACAGAAAAATGATATAATAGAGGAAGAAAAAAAAAATTTGCGAAAACGTAAAAATGACAGTGAAAACGACGATAAAAACGAAAAAACTAAAATTTTGAGAAATATATAAATAAATTCTTAAATTTTAAAATCCCGACGTTCGATCAACATCGTACAGATTTGTATGACACCGTTTGGAAGAAGAAAAATTAGGAAAATGTTACTGATAATAATAATGTTTAAAACGCGTCTCGTGAATTGTATGTATATTACTGAGAAGTACAATGAATAATATACAATGAATCTTTTACGAAACGTTTCGCGCAACGAAACTTGCATTTTTCGTAAACATTCGTCACTGTCAGCGGCGAATATCCGGGAAAGAAAATTGTAATGCATTTAAATTCTTTGACGTAAACTTTGATTGCATTACACGTGAACTCGTTTCTTCGATCGATTACTTGTAATTAAGTGTATCTGCAAAAGAAAGTTATGTGAATTATTTGAATGCTAATCACTGTGTCAGAATGGCTGAATATGCTGAGGTCGATGATCTTTAGAAAAAGAATGGCACGTCTTTCTGTCATTAATAATGCATAACGAGTCATAAAATTTAAATAGAAGGCTATACGAAATACTTACTGAGACAGATGATCAAACAAGGTTAAACATGTTTTGTTCTGATAATGAACTTAAAACGCAGATATAAGGCCAATGTTATTTTGCGGAATGCAACTGCGCATTTTTTAATTTGTCCTTTGGATTATAGTTAACATAGAAATTATTGATGATGAATATGAAACGTTGCTATATTTTCGGGGGAAATACTTTTTATTAATAATTATATATTCTGGTATTTGTTATGAATCGGTACAGGATTTTCTTCTACTTTTTAATGTTTTGTAATTTATAAGCACAGATTGCTTTAATTTGTTACAATTCATTAAAAGTACTTTATGATTGCATTCTCCAATAGTTATAATTTGCAAACATTTTATATAGGTACATATTTTATATAAATTTAATTTTGCATAGAGCTTGACTTTAAACAGATTAGAATCCACGTACAAAATATATGCGTATTTGGCCATAGTAATCACGCTTGCTTTACTCGAAGACGAATCTTACTTTCAAAAACAATGGGGCGGTCAGGAAGGAGCAAAGCAGCTGTCAGATTATTGCGTAGAAGGTAATCAAGTTCCGTGATGGGTATTTCTCGAACAGGCGTGTCATTCAATTATTTAAAAAAGAAAAAAGTTTAGTTTACCTAGCAAGGTTACGAGCAATTGAAAAATGTTGGGAAAGATTTTTGGAGATGTCTAGGTTTTTATTTATTCAAAACTCAACAAATTATAGACAAGGTTGTTGCGCGAATTAAGAGTATCTGTTCAAGAGAAGTTCAATTTTATTTTTATTACGTGATTAACACTTTTATTTTTGAAATAAATATGTGATTACGTATCGATAATAATTATAATCAAAAGTAACGTTTCCGCCGTCCAAGATTATTTCCTACTTACGCTGCTGTTATCGCAGGGTTATCGCGGTGCAAGTTATAGAACTGAAAACATGTGTTTTTCCCAAATAAAAACAGTTTAACAAGAATTAGGGTTGCGTGGTATTCCAATATCCCTTAACCCTCAGGGTACACACTGGGTTAGCGTAACCCGAGCGAATTTTGAAAGTAGCGCCATTTCAAAGGAAGTGAATGGTGGGGGTCCGTACCGGGGGGGAGGGAGGAATCTTTGTCAATCAATTGACAAATTACAGCCCGATATACAGTCAATCAAAGTCGCCGGGTTAGGCTAAACCATGTCCGTACGAAACGTACTTTTTATAGTGTGTACCCTGAGGGTTAATAAATCATTATTTTGCGTAATAATGATTTATTATGGGATATGGTCGCGGACCACCCCTAACGCGGCCCCGCTGAGTATACCAGCTTTGCCGGCGCCAACCGCGTCCTCTTCCTCGTCGATATCCTGTAACAAGAAAATACTCACTCTAAATAGTAAATACAAATATTATATATTATATATAATATTTAAATATTATATATTAAATATTATATTATAATATTATATATTATTAAGGTAAACATCTCAATAACTATAGACATCTGATTTACTTTGTCCTAATATACATAAAAACATTCGTATTTTTTATAAAAAAAATTACGTACTATCTGGTCCTTGCTGCTGCTGCGCCAACGGCTGCTCATTGTTTTCCTGCTCCCGCTGCGCCAGCGGCAGCAGCAGCTGCTCGGCGTCAAGCTGCTGCTGCGCCTGCTCCTGCGGCTGGTTCCATAAATTTCGTCGACATCCTGTAACACAAAAATACGAAAAAAACAATAGTATTAATAAAATACTCTAAATAGTAAACACAAAATTTAAATATTGTATAAAAAGATAAACATCTCAATAGCCAGACATCTAATTTACTTTACCATAATATACATAAACAATCTTATTTTATTAAAAAAATTACGTACTAATTATTTCCTGCTGCTGCTGCGCCAGCGGCTGCTCGGCTTCCTGCTGCCGCTGCGCCAGCGGCTGCTCCAGCAGTGGCTGCTCAGCGTCAGGCTGCTGCTGCGCCTGGTCCTGCGGCTGGACCCGTACTTGGTCCCGCTCCAATCTTTGTCGCAGCTCTTCAATTAAGAGCCGTTGTTCCCTTAATTGCTGCATTATTTCCTGCAGCGTTGGCAAGTTATTGTTATCGTTTATTTCTGCAAATAAAAATATAATCTGTCTTAATTGCAAGTTGTGTCGTTAGAAATTTGTAATATTATTTATAATCTATATAAATTATACTATTTATTTTGATCTATATAATACTTACGTGACATTTTATGAGACGTCTTTTTCGCTTCAGCGCAATTTGTTTTTTTTTTTAACGTAAGGTTTTAAACTTTACTATAAACTTCACTTGTCAAAGCCGTTATAGTGCGATTGGTCATTTCACTTAAGGTGCCTTTTCATACTGACGCTCGACGCTCAATTTGGGCGTCAAAACTGGTCACTTGACCAACTTCATCAGCGGCGAAATAGCATCAAGCACGAGCGTCAAGCGTCAAAGCTGAACACAGTTGAGCTTTTGCCATTTGACGCTGGAATTAAAAAGACTATCACGTGACCTATCATGTGATCAAGTTTAACGCCCAAATCGAGCGTCGAGCGTCAGCATGAAAAGGCACCTTTATGTGTCGTATGCGCGATCTCTTTTAATAAAAAAATCAATTTCGAACGTACGAGTAATTATTTCTGCGAGAACACGAGTGCGAGCGTGAGTGTGTAAGTGTTATCTGAAAAGCTGCGGATGTTACGCCGACCCGAACGTAACATTTATTTAACAGTACGAGCTTAATAGAATATACAATTTTTATTAATTTTATTATATTCTTCAGTTTTTTTACTCCTATTTCATATATAATTCTTTAAGATTCGGTTAATTATTTCCCGAAAATTCGGTCTATTAACGAATAACTTGTACACTTTTTAGGCAAAAATCGGTAACCCCTTCACCGATCATATTCTTCAGTTTTTTCTATCCCTATTTCATATATAATTCGTTAAGATTTGGTTAATTTTAAGTTTGAGGATCAACATCAACCTATCTTTAATGATACTCTACGATTTTTCGACGTTTTCGAACATAAGCGACACATTGGCATCGAAAACTCAATAAACAATTTTTACTTCGGTCTTTTTTAAGATTTGGTTGATTACACCCAGCTTTATACATGCGATCAAAGGTCCATAATTTTGTTCGCATATAAAGCTATGTCTAATCAACCAAATTTAAAAGAATTATATATGAAATAAGAGTAGAAAAGACTGAAAAATATAATAAAATTAGAAATAGATCGATATCTCCAAATTTACGAAAGTTAGAGCAACCATGGACATTTCTAAAAAAATTCTAAATTAAAAAAAAAACCCCTTTACCGATCATCGCCAAATTCAATACCAATCTTCCTTGAATGATACTCTATTGATTAAACAAAAAAACATCCTAATATCTCAAACTTCACTAGAAACTTGTCAAAGCTGTTATAGTGCGACTGGTTATTTCGCTTGTGTGTCGTGCGCACGATCTCTTTTAATAAAGAGATTAATTTCAAACGTACGAGTAGTTATTTACGCGAGAGCGCGATTGCGAGCGTAAATGTGTAAGTGAGAAGCTGTGGATATTACGCTGGCCCGAACGTAACATTTATTTAACGACGAGGTTAATAGAATATTCATTCGTAAAGAAAAACAGAAAAAAGAAAAAA